>DVQH01001822.1:0-11435 GCA_018231625.1 Papilio phestus | reverse complement strand
AGTTTACATACATAAATCTCCATGTAATTACAATCTAGGGATGAATTAATTAACAAAACGTACAATGTGTTAAATCCAAGAAATAAGTAACTTAGCGACACTATTGTTACCAGCCTGGGAATGTTTCGCAACACGAATGAACCCCGCCAACAATAACAATGACAACACATTAGTGTGTCCAGCTTCTAGAATATTTATTTACAGCTATGGTTAACGACAGATAAATGCCCTAATTCCGTTTTTTAAAGTTAGAATTAGAAAAATACTTTAAAAAAAATATCTACACTAAAAGATGAGCAATAAACTTTCAAAGCGTAACAATTATTGTATTAATATACAATAATTGTTTTTTTAATGATGACATAATTGTCATCATTACCTAATAAGATAATCTCCAGTAGGTGACATTATGAGCGGCGAAACAATCGACAATCGCACAACAGGTGCAATTGGCAATTATTTCGCAGCCCACTGAACTGTTTAGTTGCACAACTAAAATCGAGTGTGCGCACCTCCATATAAGCTCATAGCAATTAAGGCGAGACAAAATAGTTACGCGATAATTTAGTCAGTCTAACTGTAACGTATCATCTACGGTACTAAAGACTAGCAAAATTTGTAAAATTTAATACACTTACATGAGGATTTACGCTTCACTGAATATAAAAGGGGTTGTATGGAGACAATGACGTAGTTGTTACCACAGACCGGAAACTATCCTGGCAACAGGTTATAGCAATGTAATTTAAACCAAATTAGGATTTCATTGCAATTACCAAAATGGTAGAAAAGGGTACAATGGTCTAACCATTCTCTTGAATCTGCCACCGGTAAATCGTGTCATCTTTAAATTTTCCTAGACAATTCGTACAATAAAAATCCAAGAGCAATTAATTATAAGAATAAATGTTGAAGCTGGAATTTGTCAATTTTATCAAAGTTTTAAGCTTCACCTCAAACATCCTTATCGGTGACCATAAAAATACACTGAATTGATTTCGTGAGACCTCGGGTAAATTTTATCGCACAACGGTAAATGTAAGGGAAACGACCACATATTCAAAAATACGCGACCTCAAAACCCAACAAAAATGATTTTTACAAATATTTGGTAGTTAATATTTATTCTATTCGACAAACTTATTTTAATTTCATTTAAATTTTCTCTAGTACACATTGGAAAAATTGTTTGTCAAAATATCGATTTGATTTATCTCAAATCGATGATTAAAAATCGATAGATATAATGTAAACTCACGTGTATGTTATGCGGGTGGAACTCTAGCCGTAGTCGGGGCGCGGGCACGGGGGCTTGCATGACGACACGTACACTCTCTATCAGCGCAGAGTGACAACTGACCAGCAGTAATAGTCCCGAAATACCGGAAGCGACAGCCCTAGCGGTATAGGGTTGCACCTGTCGTGTTACATTATACGAAGGACTTTGTATCGATTTGTTAAGAGACTTGATGATTGTCTTTCTAGATTATATCTAGACCTAATTAGTCTAACTAAAATGAGGTTACTCATGCTTTATATGATCAGTTAAAAAATTAAGGAATTTAATGAAAATAAAAAGCGTTTTCGCTTAAATCTCGACAGTCTAACTTATGAAAAAAAAATCAAACATGCATGACTTCTATTGTACTTACGTGCAGCTTATACGTCGTAACTTTACTATGCCTTATCAATTTAATTGAACAATGATAAGTTTAGTAAACAGACAAAACTAGCGATAACGAATAGTGGGACGTCAATATTTATTGACATATTTTTAAACTCTGTCGATCGTGGTATTACTACTAATTCAAATAATTCAGTAAAATCACTAAATTCTAGACATATGTTGCTAACAGTAGTTTAAAAATTTCTATGTAACAAATATCAAACAAATGTGGCCCTACTTGATATTCATTGAATTTTATTTAAAGCCTAAATTTACGATAAACTCATTATTCTATATAAGATTTTCTAAATTAATTCGCTTAATTAATACGGAAATTCCCGATATTAATAAAGTAAAGGTTGTATATTTTCGCCTTTATGCACATCTTATATCCTATAAATTGCTTTCTGCGGGATTCAACAAATAAAAAAGTTTAACGAACATTGTCGGTAAAAGTGGTCATCTGTGACGTCACCCTGCATCTCCAAGGAAATGCAAAAAGTGTAACCGGACGAAGAGAATGCATACCAAGATTGCCGGAGTCTGGATACAAAAGTTGTTCTACAGTCGAACAACATACAGCAACTATTACTCTTGTATGCACAGGCATTTTATCGAGCGCAAAAATAACTTTGTGAAAGTAGAAAAAGTAATGTAACCATCCAAGGTCTATGTTAGAAAGAAATGTTAATTTCCGATGTTTGTGTTGAGAAGCATTTCACATCATTAACTGCACTTAGTATAACGGTTGTGTATGTTTATAAGAAACAACAAACATTCCATGTATTTTTACTATATACAACATAAAGTGAGTAATGGATATCGAGAAATTATTTTTGTCTAACATATATATTTAACGAGCGCAGCCCTGGCTGCCATATTAAAACATTTTCATAATTTTTTATCTGTGTGATTTTGAATATAGCGAAATAGGTCGTCCAAATTCTTATAAATTAATTTAAAACACAAACTTTCCTATCTATAATTAGAAACTACTACTATATGCTTAAATCACAATTTTGTTTATTTTACGTTTGATTTCATAATCGTAAAATTATCTTTGCCGGGAGCTTCTTTTAACATTAACCTATTTTGATGACATCTGAACTTAATAACGATATTCATTATGTAATTTACAAGAGAAGATAGGAGAAAAACTATTAATTTTTGTATGTCTTTATCAATGTCAATAAACTTTAATTTTGTAACAAATTATCTAAATTGATTTTACGACCACCAGCGATACATACGCGCCCTTTACGCCGAGGTTATGTTAGTGTCACTTGTCGCTAACAGATGGCGCTTTCTTAAAAAACTTGGATTTATGTCAAAGGAATGTAATTTTTGGTATCGATAATTTTTAATATTACTTAACAATTTTACAATCACTAATTTTTTTTAAATAGTCGTAGGTATTATAACTATGGGTAGATTTTGTTTAGTCCTGTATTTTGTCTATAGATCTCTTTTTATGCTGTCCATCATTTCATATGCCAGATAAAACAGTGTGAAATGTAAATGTATGGCGTTTAGTGCTTACCAAATTGATTTAAATTTTGACGAAATATTCCGTTACATTAGCAACCGATTCGAGGAAATACGCAGATAGCCAAGTTTATATGTAGAGCAATTTGCAAGGGTCAACTCGTGCACCATATCGTATCTATTAGCAACGTAATCACGCTTTAAGACGACTAGTGATGTTCTGCATGGGAGGTTACAAGTTTACAGTATCGATAATATTATTTCTATAACATCCTACATTTAATTTTTATAGTGCTTTTTGGATACAGTTTGCCGCATGCATTTTTTTCTATGGCGTGAATTAGGTGTCCAGGTAAAAGGTTTTCTAAAAAAGCTTTGATTCTAAAAATAGTTTCGAATTGAGTAAAATTGTAATGATTAATGCATGTCGATAAAGAGCAAGGGTTACATCGATTATTTTCCGTTACCAATGTTTAACATCACTAGATATCCCGTCGCGTCTGACGCCGGCGCCTTCATGCTGTGCATTCAATAATCAATGCACTTTGTAATTTATATCTACGTAATAAGGATATAATTTGTTTAACAAGCGTAACATTACTTGGGAACTTCGTAACTCTTGTTACAAGGGAATAAGATACATAAGTTTTCACAGCAATATTTACAATTTGTTTAACATTATGTTATGGGAGTTAAATATCAGATGATGTCTATGAGCGTGTTATATTGAAGTTCAAAATGGTTTATTGAAGTAATTAAATGGGTTTACATGTTTCTTTAGCCATCTCTTTTGGTATATTTTTTCATCTTACTAATATTATAAATGCGAAAGTCTAGATGGTTGGTTGGATGTTTGTTAGAGTTTGTAGTCTAAACTTGGCATAGATGTAGAGCATAGTCTGGTAGAACATATAGACTACTCACTTTTGTTTTTTTTTTATTCCACGTGGACGGAGTCGTGGACGAAAGCTAGTTAACGAGTAATTTTTAATGTTGAGAGAACCTGTCAATTTACTCGTCTAAATTGTCGTAGCTGCGAAAAACATAATATTTAACATTTCAGTTCTTATCTTGAAAATAACAGGTAAATACTAAATTTGCTATTTTAATTAAAACCGTTCATACCATGATGTAGAACTTATTTTTAGGTAGCTGTGTAATTTGCATATAACAAGCACGCGACAGTAATTGGCCGTAATCAACGTTTCCGCACGTACTCTACAATTTTCCGACAATTTGCACAATAATGCCTTCCTAATTTACATAACAAACATGTTACTACCGGCATTTTCAATATTGTACCTTTAAAAATAATGTAAAGGACCTCATGATGACACTATGTCTATTGAGTGACTTAATTAAAAAGTTAATTAAATCTATATCTAATTTCTCTGACTTTTGCTACTCAATTTAATGAGTCATCAATTGTTTTTATGTGCAACATGTATCTAATCAGAGGCAATTAGTTGTTTAAAATCTCGGCGGATGAACAAATTAAGGCAATATGTCTGTCTGTGCTCTATGCTATAATAAGCTGGTACAAACGACACAGCTTCCCATTTCCTAATTTCCTGTCGCGTCACACCCCATTCACCCAATTTACGAGAACAGCCCGCCCGCGTCCGGCGGCCATCTTGAATTTGAATTTGACAACCAATCGTCAATTTTTTTGCGCCTTTTAATTTTTACCCATTTGCCTTTCTAATATTGTTGCATATTTATAAGCAACTACAATTAACTTAAACAGATAAATAGCAGGGTGTTTTAGTTTAAAGGGTCGCGAGTTAAATTTAAATTATCAGAATATCCTTAAAGGATTCACTTGGTATTAGCATTGAAGCATATTCAAACGGTAAACAAAAAGTCAAAGGAGAATTCTAGAAATGCCACCGTGCTTGTTGGTTGTATGTAGTCCGTCGGTCATGTCAAAGTCGCCATGATGCGTGCTCCATAAAACTCTATAAATAGACAACGACAAATGTTTTAGATTAGGTCAGGATTTTAATGTAAGTTATTTAAACACCTGGTAGCAACAATAAAAACTAAGAAAAGGGTTCTTAATGACTTGTTTTCAATAGTCAAATGTGACAATGTGTTTTAAATGATTTGACGGGGTATTAACTACATTTTTAAACTACAGTTAACCCTAAGTAACATAAGGTTCAAAAATGATAGACCGTAAACATCCATACATATTCAAACAGATAGTAAAGAATGCATTTTACTTCTTTCTTAATGACGTTTATCAGGTAGCAGCTACTCAAATATTACCAATATCCATAGAGTATTATTTTCCTTTCTTTAACAAAGTTATCAGTAATACACAAGTCTAACGCCATCTGGTGGCGGGAGCATTGACTTAATGGATAACCAAAAAGGTTAAAACAAGGAGTGGAACAAAAACGGCAGAGCACGGGTTGTAGAGGCACGCGCGGAGGCCAGGTGCGGGCGCAGGATGCTGCTTTGATCGTGCGCGTCATGTAAGCGCGGGAAATGTTTTTTTGTCACATTTTGAGGTTATGTCTTTGTATGCATTTTATTTTTAGACTATTGTAATTATTTTAACTCTATATGTATGCCGTAGAACTAACAGCTGCTATCGTATATATGGTCTATTTGAACCAAAAGAAAATTTTATAAACAAAATTATTTTATAACCAGTAAACCACTTTTAGACAGGTCTTCATTTTTAATTGCACGAAATTAGTTAAAGAAAAATATTATAAATTACAGAAGAACACAGCAGTAACTTAACCTAACAGCATGCTGTAAATTAACACAAACAGTTAATTCAGTGCAGCTGTGTTTGAGGTTATAATTTGACAACGCGCGTTAATTGCGCGCCAACATTGACCTCTACAAATACGGGTGGCGGCGGCGGCTGACGGGAAAATTACTGACTATAACAGCGGTAGCAGACTCGGTTATTTGTGACATTGCGTTTTATGTTTATAACGTCGTTAGTAATACAAAACATTTCAGATTTACACATTACAAGTGTTTAAAAAGATAACAAAACAACACAAGCATTTACCTCATTTACATTTAAAAAAACAAACACTCAAAGAGAACAGGTGATACACTCGGGAGCAAAGTTAATGAGCACAGAAGCGGGTAACAAAGACTGCTTGTTCTGTCGAATAGTATACAAGCCACCCACTTAGAAAGCTAATACCGATGTATTTTTGTTTTAAATTAGTGTCAAAATTACAGAAAACCAGTTCAATAGACAATTTATACTTCGATTATAGCTGTCTAATATCAGTTCTTGCTGTTGATATTGCTTGTTGTTATTTAATGAAATCAAACAAAACTCCACAGTGAACAATTTCTAGGTTATAAAATACATTAAAACATTATAAGAGACATTGGATTATTGTAATATCGGTCGTTAACCTAATAATTATGTAGAATTAGCGAACAGTACTGTTGTATAAGGTCCTAATTATAATTAACCGGCTATATGATAACAGTCCAACATAAAGTACGTTTGTTCGTTTACCAAGAAGGGATCTTTATTAGGGTTTAATTTAAAAAAAACTTTGTTTGAATAATATTACCATAATATTTTGTATATTAAGCAGATAAAATGAAGAAAATGTCTTTGTTAATATTGTGTTTTAACATTTTACAATTAAAGTAAAGTAATACATAACCAGATCATATAATAATTACTTTATTATAAGGAAATTACGCGAACAGATGAACGTGGAAGACACAAAAGGTATCTATGTCTAGCTGTTGCTCGCGACTTCGTCTTCGTTAATAAATATTATATTTAAAAAAATAATAAAAACGTAAACTTACTACTCAGTGATAACGTAGCTCTTTAATGGTGAAGGAATTTTTAAAATCGATCTAGTAGTTTTTGTGTTATTTCAATACATACAAAAATCCAAAAATACAAATCTTTCCTCTTTATAAAATTAGTATGGATATGTGGGAGGCTTTCACTATTGTCGATATTTGCGGGAAGAATAACACACGGAGTCCAGATTTGTAATGTCTGTATTTTCTAATTTCTTAACTATTTATACAATTTATTTGCTGCGTGCTTATTGGCTAAAATATGTACACCAATTAAAAACTAAGTTTATTGACCAATCCGGAAGAGACACTAATTAATAGTTAATTATAATGAGAGTGAGTGAGAGGTGATTTTCTCTGTCACACATTCTTGCGCGTTCCGCACAGAGATAGCGATATGCTGTTTATGACCTCCTATATCACTCCCCCTCAAGCGAAGTGTACGTTCTTCTTTACTACGCGGCCCGATCTTGTTACGTAGGGATGGCTGGTAGCGAGCGTGTTACTTGATGTTGCTGTGTTTCTAGTTGCAGGTATCTCTTCCTTGTCTGTTTCACTCTCAATTGTATATGCGGGCTTCAATCTGTCCAGCGATATTACTGAAGTTCGCGTTGGAAGTTGAATTTTGTAATATTTTTCGTGTCGCTTTAAAACTTCGTATGGTCCGTCGTACGGCGGTGTGAGTGGTGACCGCACGGTGTCATTGCGGACGAATACATGTGAGCATTTTGAGAGATCTTTGTAGACGAATGGTCGCTGTGACGTTTGTTGTGGACGTGTTGTAGGCGTTAATGACGTCATCGCTTCTGTTAGATGCCGTAGAAAATCTGCGTCGTCATATTTCGGCTGAGTAGGCACGAAGAAATCGGACGGTATCCTCAAATTTGTACCATAAGTCATAAGCGCGGGGCTGAGATTGTTGTCGTCTCGTATAGCGCTGCGTAGCCCCAACAGAACTGTAGGTAAGTCTTCGCTCCATGTTATAGACGCGCCACGAGCCATGAGCGCGGCCTTCATAGTTCTATGCCATCTCTCGATTTGACCGTTGGATTGAGGATGGAATGCGGTGGTTCGAATTCTGTTTATTCCAAACTTTTTTAATAATGTGTTGAACAATGATGATTCGAACTGGCGGCCTTGATCGGTTGATATTCTCAACGGACAACCGAAGCGTGCTATCCACTGTTCGTAAAGCGCTTTAGCGACTGTCTCTGCGGTTATGTCTTGCACGGGAATCGCTTCGGGCCATTTCGTGCATCTATCGATAATAGTGATGCAGTATCGATAACCGTTGGATGGTTGTAGGGGGCCGACTATGTCTATGTGTATATGTTCGAAGCGTTGCGATGGCGGAAATGTAGATAGCGGCGTTACGACGTGGCGATGTACTTTAGCGCGCTGACATTCTGTGCAGGCTTTCGTCCAACCTGCCACTTCTTTACTCATTGCTGGCCAGAAGAATTTGGTGATCATCTGCTTTCTTGTCGTTCTTACGCCTGGATGGCACAGTTCGTGTTGCGCTTTGAAAGCGGCGTAACGATATGCCTTGGGTAAAAATGGGCGGGGCGATGTTGTGGACAGCTCACACGTGATCGGACGGCTCATTCCAGGTAGGGTTAGATCGGCGAATTTTAAGTTCGGTTGTACTTTTAACTTTTTTAGTTCTTCGTCGTTGCTTTGGTCGATAGACAATTGAGCGAAGTCGATTGCAGTTGGGCATTGTATTTCCTCTATGCGTGACAATGCGTCGGCGACTGAGTTCTCTTCGCCTTTTAGATACTCGATTTTTGAGCAGAATTGGCTGATGTAATTGAGTTGACGTTCACGGCGCGGGGTATCGCTGTTACTCGCTGTCTTCGTCAGTGCATACGTAAGAGGCTTGTGATCGGTATAGATGGTAACTTCGGAGCCTTCTATTAATCGACGAAAATGTTTTACAGCTGAGTAGATCGCTAATAGCTCGCGATCGTACACGCTGTAGCGTCGTTGATTAGCACTCATAGTTTTCGAAAAGAATGCCAGTGGTTTCCAAACTTCTGAGTCTTTTTGTTGCAGTACGGCGCCTAGACTATGATCTGAGGCGTCGGTCATGATGATCAGTTTGTTTCCGACAGACGGGTACGCTAGTGTTGTGGCTTCTGAGATGCTTTGGCGGCATTTTTCAAAAGCGTTTTCGGCTTCAGACGTCCATTCGATTGGCGTC
Organism: Papilio phestus; assembly: GCA_018231625.1. NCBI lineage: Eukaryota > Metazoa > Arthropoda > Insecta > Lepidoptera > Papilionidae > Papilio > Papilio phestus. Next base: position 2,274 of record DVQH01001822.1, on the reverse strand, counting down.
TTGTCGTTTTTTTTCTTGTTATGTAAATACTTGTTAAGTTCGTGTTGTAAGTCGGCTTGGTGAGGTAGGCAATCACGGTAGAAATTTAGCATGCCTAAGAAACGTCGTAGCTCGATGATGGTTTTCGGCTTGGGGTATGTAGATATGGCGTCTGTACGTTCTTGAGGAGGTCTTATTCCCTCTGCTGCAACTTCGTAGCCCAGGAAGTCGATCGTATTCTTTCCGAACTCGCACTTGTCTACGTTGATCGAGACACCGTATTTCTCGAGGCGTTGTAATATTTCGTGAAGCAGCTTTTTATGCGACTCTTCACATTTTGAAAAGAGCAGGATGTCGTCTATGTAGCAAAAGCATCCGCTAATACCTCGTAGGACTTCATGCATGAATCTTTGGTAAGATTGGCTTCCATTTTTGAGACCAAATGTCATGCAGTTGAATTCGAATAGGCCGAAAGGTGTGATTACGGCGGTCTTCTTTGCGTCTTCTTTATTTATGGGTATCCAGTAATATGCAGTCTTGATATCGATTTTGGAGAATAATTTCATGTCTTTTAGCTGATACGTGAAGTCTTGAATGCGAGGTATGGGGTACCGGTCCGGTTGTGTAACCGCGTTAAGGCGTCTGTAATCTCCGCAAATTCGTATTCCTCCATCTTTTTTCTTAACAACATGGAGCGGGCTCGCCCAAGGACTCTTCGATGGCTGGCATATACCCATCTCCATCATGCGCTCGAATTCTTCTTTGGCCGCTTTGTATTTGTCGGGCGGCAGGGGGCGCGCGCGAGCAAACAACGGTTGGCCGGTTGTTTCGATGTAATGAACTACGTTGTGTTTCGGTGGCTGCTTCAGTGACATGGGCCGAAGTACGTTAGGATAAGTCTTCAATATGCCATGGTAATCTTGACTGGAATTGATAAGGTGGATGGCTTCGGAAGGTGTAGAAATCTCGATGGTATTTATCGATAGATTTGTCACTATATCGACTAACTTTTTCTTATGCAGGTCCACAAGCAGTTGAAAATGGCGAAGAAAGTCAGCTCCTAATATTGAAGTCTTGACATCTGCAATGATGAAGGTCCACGTGAAGCTTCGACGAAGGCCAAGGTTCAGCCTAATCGTTTTCTCACCATACGTTTTTATGGGCGTATTATTTGCGGCAAAAAGTTGTAAGGCGCTATCTCGGCTGTTTTTTCTTGTCTTATCTGTCGCGGCCAGTACGGAAATGTCGGCGCCTGTGTCCACGAGGAAACGTTCCCGAGTGTCGCGATCGTGTACACATAGGCGATTGCTTGTATGGGAGACATCGACGCTCGCCATAGTCGATGTCGAAGTTAGTTTTCCGACTTCTTATTTCGGTGACAGCACGGTGACTCGCAACGTTTCGCTTTGTCGCCAAACCGGAAATGGTATTTGCATTCCCATGTAGGATCCCCAGGCTTCACTGATGAACTGCGTCGCGTATTGGACTGCGAACGTGAGCGTGAGCGCCAGCGAGAGGGACGGCGCTGATAATTATGCTGCGGACGGTAGCGTATTTCGGCAATTTCAAGCGTAAGTTTTTCGATCTGCTTCGTTAAGAATTCGAATTTTGTATTAGTTTCGTCTTCGGTAGATTTTGAGACGACGGCGATGGAAGCGTTATGTGTTGGCGCGGAGTACTCGGCCATCTGGTCGGCCATGGCGGCAAGCACGTCGAGCGATGATTCAGTATTGATCGAGAGAACTACGCGTATTTGTGTGGGTAGTTGATTAAGCCACTCGATTTTGAGGCCGTCATCTGTTATCATCCCACCTCCGAGTTCACGCATTTTTCGCAGTAGTTGAGAGGGCTTCTGGTCGCCGAGCTCTAAACCGCTGATAAGTTGTTGAAAATTCTTCACTTCGGATTTATCATACACGGCAAGTAGGCGGTTTTTTATGGCTTGATATTTTTTTGCCTCCGGCGGGTTGTACAAAATATCCGTGAGATGTCGCAGGTCCGTTGCTTGGAGTTGTTGCAGAACGAAGCGAAATTTTTGGTCATCCGATGTTTTTAGCGGCTCCACCACGGCTTCGAATTGAATGAACCATGCCCGAGGAATTTCCCGCCAAAATGGTAGTAATTTCGACTGGATGGAGACTCCTGCCAGGTCTAAGCTTGGTAACGATGCTTGTTGGCTTGTATCTTGATTCGAACAGCTTTGTTGATCTTCCATGTTTGAATCACGTCGGGGTCACCAATGTGGGAGGCTTTCACTATTGTCGATATTTGCGGGAAGAATAACACTCGGAGTCC
>DVQH01001821.1:0-11436 GCA_018231625.1 Papilio phestus | reverse complement strand
TTTGCCACCATTTGGGGGCTCTCTTGCAAACCTAAGGCTTAGTGAAGAAGAAGATAAATTATCAACCACGTGTGCCATTAACTCCATTAAGTAGAGTCTTGCACTACATTGCATCGAACCCAAATGTAAAATATACCTTGAAATTACTCATTCCTTTAAGGATCTGTAATACACTACGTAGTACTATCATTTGATGAATAAGTCTTTAATGAGCATCCAAGGCTTTCATTTTCATTTTTACTATTATAATTCGAGGTTTAAATAATCAATGATTCATCATTTAAAATATTGACAAATCTACATGGGGTGAACAACAAAACAAGGCTATTTTTATGTATTTTAATTAACCATATCTACTTATCTTGAACACCTTTGGTCAAGAATTTTTTACGCCGTTTACAAAGAAATTTTTTGTAACCTTGCAAAGTTACATGTGAATAACCGTTCTTCATAGAGTAAAAACAGAAATTATATTGTTACTAAAATACTGGTACTGGAGTACTGATGCAGTGAACTGAGTTACAGTGACAGAAGTAATGTGTTATTTGAATAAACGAATGAAGTCATGTTTATGTTCATAAACAACCCTTGTATTGAGTAAAATAATGATGAATCAGACTATATAAACAAATTTGTAAAAAATGTTTATATTATAGCAGAATCAAGAACAAATCAGGAAGAATGACTTGGAACCTTAACACAATTCTAGTTACGTTGCAATTGTTGCAAGTGTCAATGGGGCTGTGGCACCCCATCAACCAGAACTGTCGTACAGACGACGATTGTGTCACCTTGGATGGATGTCATCGAGGTAAGTGCAGGCGCTCGAAACCATGTGGCAAAGACGAGGACTGTCCCAACCCGTACTACCCAATGGACTGGTGTCATCTCAAGTACGGTGCTTGTTTGCCGCAACCGAAGCCATATCCGCGTCCTACCACTTTAGGCCCCATAACCACTGCTCGTACTACACCTACCAGAACTACTCAAATACCAACTTCATTTTCTCCCTTTTCGAACATCAATGATTGATTATTGTTTAATGTAGAGATTATGTAGTCTTACTATAAAATCTTAAAATATTTTTGGCCTCCGGATGTTAAAATTTAATTTTATTCGGCTAGACTTTCCAAAATTTCTCTAGGAGCTAGATTAGAGTCAATGATTACACTGTGTTTTTTGTTCTTGGATTTTAATGTTGACTTTTCAAAGGTTTCTTGGCCTGCTTGAGCAATGATTTCTTGCAGGGGCGCTTCCGGTGGCTTAGAGTCTAGCATCCTCTTTCGTCTTGCTCCACCATGTTTGACAGGCGCAATATGCCTCGCACGATGACTATGAAGATCAGACCGTGTCTTAAAAGTGCTTGTGCAGAAGTCACACTGAAAGGGTCTATTCTCACTATGTGAGATGAGATGTCGCGCAAGATCACCCTTCACCACAAAGTCTTTGTAGCAAATCTCGCACTGAAAAGCACGCAATTTGATGTGTTGTCGTAGGCGGTGTCGATAAAGAATTGACTGTTGCCGAAAAGCAGTACCACAATCCTCGCAAACATACGGCTTCTCATTGAGGTGAATCCTGAGATGAGCTTTGAAAGCATGCAACTTAGTAAAGATGCGTCCACATTCCTCGCACTTGTGTTTCTTTCGTTCCAAAACTCGGCGTTGTCCGCGGCATGTCTTGATGGGCATACCATCGTGCATCCGTCGTCTATGGTAAGTGAGACTAGGGGCAGAAGTAAATCGAGCCCCGCATTGGTTGCACTCAAAGCAAGTTGCCACAGGCATCAACTTTTTGGCGTGGTTCGCTTGGTGTAGAGACAAACCAGACTTACTCTTGAGACGAGCATCACATTGATCACATGAATATTCGATAGTGCTGTGTTTCGTCTGAAACCCCATTAATTTGAAATTAAAAAATTGTCCTATTCAATGTTTAAATATCGGAAAATATTACCTCACGATGTCGGGTGAGAAGATTCTGGTGGCGGAAGTAGACACCACAAAGTTGACACATCACCGCTTTAGGGTCATGACTTAGAGTGTGTCGTCTCAGATGGAACTGTTTTACAAACGCTTCATTACACACTTCACAAACATGTGGCTTGGGAGCCTCGTGAACAGTTTTCAAATGTCTGGCAAGCTGTTCCGGTCCTTTGCAATTCTTACCGCATTGATCACACATCACCGGACCACCTTGAAAGTGTACCCGTGTGCAATGTTTTTCTAGATCACTCGAGGTTCGAAAGCCCTTTGAGCACACCGTACATTCATGTGGTCTATAATCCGAGTGAGTAAGACTATGAGACTTTAAGACAGACAACTTGGCAAACGAAGCCCCACACTCGGTACAAAGATAAAACACCATTTTAGATGTATCCTCCAAAACATTCTCCACGTGTTGTGCTAGACTTTCTAACTTATGATTTCCTTCCAGATGTCTCTTTGAAGGTTCAGGAAGGAGAAGATAAAGTTTTTGAAATAAGTTAGATTCATAGGTGTGAACACTTTGAATGGCGAGTTGTAAGCATTGTTGATACTGAGTCCATGCTGCTAGATCTGTCGGATAGGGTGGAGCTATCAAGGGAGATAAAGAAGCTATTCTAAATTGGAGTTGATTCAAGGGGAGTTCAGTTTGAATGCACCTATCTATCAGCTTTTTACGATTCCCCATGGCAAAAATCCTTTGACCTAAGAACTTAAAATATAACAATTCAATAAAAACGTAAAATAAATCGTATACAATACACACCTTTTAAACAAAAAATGTAGTAATAGGTAACTGAAGTTTGGGAAAGATTTTTCAAACGAATTGAAAAACACTCAAAATACAAACAAACCAGAAAGTTTATAGTAAGTTTGTACAGTGCTAGTTCCAGTAATTTTCGTACAAAGTTTAAATGTGGCATTAAAATCCGCGCCAATTTAAAACTAAATTCTTATAATTAAGTTATTAATAATCATCAAAATAATTAATTATGGTATAAATACTCTAGTATTTTTATTTTTATTATAACAATAACAATCTAATAATTAAAAGTTTTTAAGGCAAACGTAAAAAATTTCAATTTAAAAATGTAAAGCTTCGAAGACTTTATATATCTTTATTTTATTATATTTTTTAAATATAAATATTTAAATTGAAATATATAATAAAAAATTAATTTATAAGCAAATCATATTAAAGTAAATTAAATCAAAATCATAATAATAATATAATAAATTAACTCATCAAATCTGTATGTGTAAGCGTGTTAATTTTTTCCAAAATAAATTTTGAAAACAAAGTTTTCTTTACACTTTTTTCTTGTTTTTATGATCAAAAATAAATCATCAAATAAGTTTACACAAACAACACAAAAAATTATCATCAAAAATTAAATAAATTTAATTAATCATAGAAAAGAAGCGTAAATTCGAATCGAGCCAAAAACATGAACGATGATGGTTAATGAGCTTGTCTCACTGTGCGGATTTCATGTTGAAAGAAGAGTGCAAGAGAGAGAGAGAGAGAGAGAGAGAGAGAGAGAGAGAGGCGGATTCCAAAAGTAAAGATCAACAAAGGAAGGGAGTAGGGAGGGTAGATAATCACTCTTGTAAGTCATGTTGTGTATGCTTAACTTGCGTTTTGTCTCGGAAAGGAAATGATAGCAAAGGGTGTGACACCCAGGTGTTTATAGAAACCCTAAGAACCGGAATATTATTTAAAATATACAAATCAGTATCAATAATAATAACAAAGAGGGAAAGGGAAGATAAAATTGGTGTATGTATCGGTGTACTGTTTCGTCCGCTGAGTTGTTCAAGTACTACTTTAATTACTAACTAATGCTACTACTACTTGTAAAATATCTATTTATGTACAATATAACAAAATAATTGCAACCTAATTTGAGGGGAGAAACCAAAGAGTGGTAGAATCAAGAAAAAGCTTTCAAAAGAGAGGGCAGTGTTTTGTAGCTTTTCATTGCGCCTCCGAGTTGAGCATCGAGTCACCCAAGTGACACCATGCTCACTGGAATGCGTCTGGTTGTGTAGTTAGTGAGAATAATTATGGAAATTACATCAAAAATAAATATCTAAAGATTAATACAATATTAACAGTAAAAACGTGTGTTATTAAGCAATGTACAAAAAGCAGTGTTGATGTGTGTGTAGACTATTATACAACAAAAAATTATGCTCACTTTGCATTCGAAATAGCGTGGGAGAAGAGAAAAAGATTCCAAATTTTAAAGATACAATTATTCCAATTTAGACAAGTTTAACGATCATTTATCCAAAGACCTGACAAATCATTTGTTTAGAATTTTGTTTGAAAAAAGAAAGAAAGATCACATATAAAGGGAAATAGAGACTTTAGAAGTGCCCTTTAGAAAACCTTAGAAAACCCAAAAAAATATGACAAAATTGTACTTTTAAATTTTTTTCCTGAATAAAATTCCCTATAGAGAAACATAGGAAGTTTTGAAAACGAGCGTAAAATTTAAAGAAGAATAAAAAAATCATTTCATAATAGTAGAATAAAACTGGTGTGTGTGTGTCTGTGTGTGTGTGTGTGTGTGTGTGCGTGAAAGAGATGGTGTCCGGTAAAGTAGTGTTATCCCAAAATAAGGCCAAGAGAAGAGTGGGGTGAGTATTGGGGCAAGGGGTCTGTCTGTGTCTGGCTGTTTCGAAACGAGACACCAAATGAGATGATGATGATGATGATAACATGAAATCAAGTGAAACAGGTGAAAGTTTCTAATCAAAAATGATCAATAATAAGAAAAGAATAATTAAGAAATATAATTAAAGAAGAAGAAGAAAGAGAGAAGGAAAGAATGAAGGTGAGAAGGTGTGAATGACTGAACGAGGGTGACAAAAAAGGAGAGGGCGGAATAAAGGAACAACGATGAGAGGGTATGTCCAACAAAGGTTCAAATGGAGGAGAGGATTATCCCTGATCCAGGTGGGTGTGGCAGCGAGAATGAATTAACAAAATATAGATTATATATATGCAATCATATAATAAAGGCGTTCTATTTTATGTCAGTGTGGGAGTTGTCAAAAAGGAGTGTGGCTGGTTTGTGGCCTCTGTTGATAGGAAAGTGAGCTCTCCTATAGGTTCACCGCAAACAGTTCTTTGTGTAGATCAGGAAAGTTCAGATGGGGCGAGGATCGACGGAACCTGCTCAGTGCTTCAATGTGGAGGTGAGAGAGGTCTCGAAGCGCGCTCGTTTTGGTCATCAACACATCGAACCGAGTCACATTGCCTTTGAGGTACATCCTGGCGCCCGACCTTGTCAACTCTAGCCGCAGCGCTTTGAGTAGTGCTTGCCGAAGCGTTTGAATATCTATAACACCGTTTAGACCAGGCCGGTCTAGTTCAAACATGAGGTAACATTAGATTTCGATATAAAATGTAACAAATGAAATCAACTAACCTGGTGATAAGAGAACAAAGGCAGAGTAAAGCGCGAGCTCGGTTTCGGTCAACTTGAGATCGGCGATCGTTTCGGCCAACTGAAATGCCTGCCTCACTAGCTTTGTCTCGGTGAGGTCGGCTACAAGAACCAATTTGTATTGACAAATGAGTTAAAATTAAGCTCCAAATTATTTTGATCTAGTGTTTTAGAACCGACCTTGACTTAGGAATGCATCCATAGGCATGAGTCCATCGCCAAAGACCACCTGCTTAGTGGTGGGCTCAAAGTAACGGCTCATACGCAAACAGCACAGCTCGAAACATCCTTAAACAAATTAATTTTATTAAAACCAAATACAAACAAAACAAATTTACTCACCGGCTTTGAGTAGGACAATTTGGTCGTCCTGATGTAGTTTCATGAATCCAGGCAACATCTTAGCAAATTCAATGATCTGTTTGATCATTTCAGTCAGTTTTGATGCGCACTCAAGCCACTGATTCTCATGAGACTATAAAACAAGTGATTCAAGTTAGAATTCTCTATAGTACCTTTCATTGTTAAAAATACTCACTTGATTCTTAAAGAAAACGATTCGGTTAAGATCAATGGGCCTGCGCATAATCTCGTTAATCTGCTCGGTGTTGAGAAGACATGTGTTAGCGTGAGCTTCTGCTACTGTTGCCGCCAGCATCTCTGCAACAGGTCAGGTTTCATTAATTAGAAAAATGTTTGATGTGTCAAAATACATGGATGTAAGTAGGAAAAAATAGGCAATGACTAAAAGGAAAAGATACGAACCAAGATGTGTGTTGTTGGCGGTAAGTGTAATGAGGGTACTGGTGGAGGGTTGTGTTGGTGGAGAGCCCAGCGAGTGGCCGTGGTGAAGTCCGTTTGTGTCGGGTGACATACTGGTCTCGCCCGGACTAGCCCCACTACTGGTACTGCTCGCTGCTCCAGGTTGACTGCTGCTCGAGCCAGTCTTCGCTTCAAATCCAGACGAGGTGGAGTCCACGAAGTCGGTGGAGGAGGCTGCGAGGTCAAAGAGTGGTGGTCCAGCAGGTGTGTAGGCGTACACCGCTCCTGTGCCACCATTACTCGGCTGTCCCGCTTGCCCGTACAAGCCCGGACTGGTTGAGAGATCCCCGTTGCTGTAGCCTGTACTGTATCTGTTTCAACAAACAATTCAATTCCAGGTAAGAATGATAAACACCAAAAAACAACATTAGTAAAAACAATTTTTACTAATGTAAAAAAGTAAGTTCTTAAGAACACAGCTTGAAATTGCAGATATTTCTGCAATCAGTAAAAGGTAGCGCGTGACAACAGCAACAGTTTGAAAATCTTTGTTCTGTTGCAATTGACGTGCTCTCTAAGTGCTGAACCCAAAAATTACTGAAGAACAGTCATAATAAAAAGGTATAATATTGTTAAAAAAGATTTAAATCATAGATAGATCATAGTATATTAGTAATTCCTACTTAAATTTATCTTAACATACACTTGTAACTTCAGAGATCCTTTTTAGAAAAATTGTCATTAAAATCATTAATTGTTTTAACAGTATAGATGGAGTATTGCACAGTGAGTGTGCGGTGCATTGATGAAGTTCTCAAAAAGAATTGTTCTGAGATATAACTACAGAATTTGGAGCCGTCCTAAAGGAATATGTGTCAAAAGACAGAATTGTTACCAACATAAAGTTTTCATTTAATTTTCAAAATACACAAGTGTGTTCTATAATTCTTGAAGCTTAAAATTAATATTGGTCTTACAGTTAAAGACAAATTGAATTGTTATCTCTATCTTAGCACTAAGAGTGAGAGGGTAATAGCCTAGAGGCAATTAAGAGTTTCATTTTGTGGCTTCTCTTTTCTCGTTCATGCACTCTGTTTGTTCTCAGTGTGTCTTTATCTGCTTCACTTTATTCTAGCTGGTTGGTTTGTTGACAAACAGTGAAGACCAATTGAAACGATAAAAAACAGTCTTGCACTTGAAAAGCATAGAAAGAGGAGAGAGAGAGAGAGAAAGGTGGGTCACTCACCCTCTCGGACCCAAATGACTTTTATGGCCAGTGTGTTCGCAAAGGTTTAAGTAGTGTTACAAAGAGACCGACCCCTCGGGACCCAGTGCGCGTGCTTCTCAACGTGTCATCATCATAAATGGCACCATAAAACAAAGCGATTGACGCGGTATTCTCCCTCTCTTACTTTGTTAGAAATTAGAGCTATAGGCAAAATTGCGGAAGAACTTCAAAAGAATTCGAAAAAAAATCACTGATCTTTCGGTAGATCAACTAAATTTCAGTGAAGAAACGGGACATATTAGACTTTCCCTTCATTAGCAAATGTTCTTGTGTTTGAACCTGTATTTGAATTGGTTGGTTTCACTCCGACCCATTGCTACTGATCAAATGACTTCTCTCTTAATAGAAATCTCTAAAGTGTTAGCGTAAATTGCATTATCATCAGTGAATCATAAACTGGATCAAGCGGTACATTTGACCCCTGAGGGGATATTTCCAGTGAAAGCCTTCCAGTCGGATATGATCATAATGGTATGAGAGATGGTGATGCGATGGTGGGATTTACACCGGAAATAGTTATAGTAGCACCACAAACCCATTGCGATCCACTTGGAAACCAAACATTGAGAAACTTTCTCTCTCTCTCTCTCTCTCTCTCTTTCACTCTCTCCCTTTCTCTCTGGTATTTGAGGCTAGTCTCTATGAACAGTGTTCACTTCTCCTCTCTATGCCTCCCAATGTGTTTGGCTAGTGTTGGTTGACATGGTCACCAAGCAGCGGGTGCGAGGTGACAAACATGGTCAAGTGGGTCACCTGGCACATGCCATGATTATTATCCCTCTCCATGCCGATCTGTTCTACCCCTAACCGGATTCAACCATACATACCATACAAACCTAACCAATGAGATATCTAATCTGTTAAACCCTAGTTGCATAGTGTGATGTCATTCAACGCTGAGGTGTGCACTACTATATTACCGCTTTTGCTCTCTTTCTCCCTCTTTCTAGATTAGATGAGTATGAGTGTCTCTATTTGAAACAATAACAACAACCAAAAAGGCCAGTTTGGTTATTAATCTAGTAATTAGTCAACACAGAGTGCAGGAGGCAGTGACAAAGTAGCCATAAGGTCTAATTAACTTGTAGATCTAGTTTTTTTTGTTACTGAAATAATGATGCGCCATTTCATTGGTGGTGGCGTTGCAAACGACGTCGTCATAAAACTTGATTGCACTCACACCTTGAGTTGTCTCGACAAGTTTACTCAACTTTGATTAAACCACAGTTAATTAAAACCACGATTAAAGTGAGTTACTTTCAAATCTAATTGATTTGTTTGCACTTAATTTAGTCTACCTAAATTCAAGTTATTTGCTTCAAATTATAATTTATAATTTATAAATATTATATTCGAATTAATATTATGGATTTATATTATTGTGTTAGATTTAAGAATATATATTACTATTAACTTGAAAAGAATGAACGGGCAACTTACCCATTACTGAGAGAAGAGTAGGATAGTTGACTGGAAGAGGAAGGCTGCTGGGCGGGCTGTTGCTCAAGTACTGATGAGTCGGGAGAGGTTTCTTGCACCGACTGTCCACCAGCACTGGTGACATAACCTGCGGTAGCGGACCCAGCTGCCGGGGCATTACCAGTTTGGCCCGAGGTGTTTACTGTAAGCAGTGTGCTTGCGGTGGTAGTAGTCTGACCCAGTTGTGTCTGTCCTCCGTGCAGCGATAGAGCATTTGGTGGCGAGGAACCATTCTGCTGGCTGGTGACAACACCCGACATGAGCACAGATGGAGGACCAACTCCTTGCGAGTTTGCTTGACCACCGTTTGGCCTCACCAACTGTGCTCGGTGAAAACGCACTTCGTCTTCCACTTTTTCTCGCTGTTTCTTTGACATCCGTCCAAATTTGACAGCTAAGAAACCAAAAATTATTAAGTACCTCGCTGATAATATAAAGTTGAATTCTTTGCGTACCATCACGTGACATGCCGAGAGCGAGACACTTCTGCAATCGGCAGTACTGGCATCGATTCCGGTTGACTCGATCTACTACACAGTTCTTCTGCCTTGGACACTGATAGTTCACTACCGAGGATTGGCTGCGACGAAAAAAGCCCTACACACCACCAATGATCACGATTAGTATTGATGTCTCACCACTAATACGCTTAAGCTTTGTGATAACATTCATATACAATTTATGTGTTTTTACAATAAAATAAAATTTGATAATAAGTTTAAAGAACTTACTACATACTAAATACTAAATACTAAAAGTAAACAGCTAAAAACCAAAACAGTAATGTAGTCTTACCTTGCAGCCTTCACAGGTGATGACACCATAGTGTACACCAGATGACTTGTCGCCGCATACCTTGCACGGTATGATCTCAATTTGCGCTGCAAAGTTCAAATTTACTGTTAGGTTAGAAGAATAAATGTTTAATGTTAGATCAACTCAATACGATTCGAACACTACTTTTGATCGGCATTGTAAAGGTAGAATCAGCTGCCATTGGTCTACTTTTAGTAGCTTTAACAGCTACAGTTGGAGACCATTCGAAACTATGCTGACCGTGGATTTCACGTTGAATCATATGATCCAACAAAGAAGAAGATGACACAAACATAATGATGCAAAGGTAATTGCATGTGTGGCACGTTTCAAAACAAACCAACACAAAAAACTACACGCACTTTGTGAAAACTAACGAGAGGTAAGATGCGGTCAGGTCGAAGTCACGAGACCAACTGCAGTCTAAGAGCGTCGGACTTAAGCACACACTGGCCTTACTTGGTAGGCGGTGCTAAGTAGGGTCCAGAGAAAAGGAGGAGAGAGAGGAGAGAAAGGTGAATAGGGTCCTCGTGTGCGTGACCCCGGCTGGCGAAGCGAGGTGGCCATCTGTTCTAGACTAGGACTTTTCAATGTGTCTTATGCCTCCCTCACTTGCCTTCCGCAATTTGGCGACCACTTCCCTCTATTCTCCGTCTTTCATTGATAGGTCAGATACCCCGGCTAGGTAAGAGACCTGAGAGAGACTAGAGTAAGAAGGAGATGGATGACCTCTCACAGAGGGTTCTCTGACCTCAGTCATATGACCCTCACTAGTTCACAACTCTTTCCATTTGTGACTCTTGTATTATTACTATTTATATCTACTTTCTTAACGGTGGATCAAAAGAGTTAGGGTGAGACACCTTAAATCTCTTATCGTTCACTCAGTGTACAGTGAACTTTGACCGTTGAGGTCAACCCGATATGTCCATCTCAGTTGGGAAGGAAGTGACCATGACCATGAGAGCCCATAGGATAAAGAGGTCAAGGGTCAGAGGCATCACAAGTCGGCGAGAGCGCGTGTTGTAAATCACGTGACAACTAAGGCTTGACTCAGGGCTTCCTTAGAAGACACTTTTCACTTGTCACACACCATCATTGAGCCCTACTGATGCAACACAAGTGTACTCTAGCCAACAACCAAGTTAGGCTTGAATCTCTTGTTCTATAAATAGTTTATTTAGGGAAATCATCGATTAAAAGTGATTCTTATCAATCTTCTTCGCAAGCCAAGAATTTTGAGTAAAAACTCCCAAATATAACAAAAATTTATATTATTAATAAAATAACTTTAAAGTCTAATACTCTTTAAATTTGAAAAATATCTATCATTATGTATTTCATGCAAGGCACGCAAGATCTAAGGTTCCCTAAGGGTAAAGAAAAAAGCTGAGACTTTTGATTATAAGATTAATAAAAAAATAAAACTGAGAATTTAGGATAAGGTCAAAGTTCGTATCTTTAGCTCTCTTTCTTTCTTCTCTCATCCTCCTCTTTCTTGGGATGGCGTCGTTGAGTAAAACGATGCAAAGGTCAATGCTTAGATGGGAGAGGAAACAGATGATGGTGCGCATGCGTAAAGAGAGAGAAAAGAGAGAGAGAGATCTAACGGCGCGCAGCTTTATCATGTGGAAGGCGCCCGGTGAAG
>DVQH01001820.1:0-11437 GCA_018231625.1 Papilio phestus | reverse complement strand
GTTTGTAGCCTAAACTACTGAATGGATTTCGATGAAATTTTATGTAGATATAGAGGACTTTTGCTTTTTTTTACTCCACGCGAACGGAGTCGCGGGCAAGTTAAAAATAAAATAAATTATTCTAGCCCCTCTCATACTAAAACAGTGGCCGCAATTATATCGGAACTAGTAGGTGCCGTCATAGATTAAGTGTGTGTGTAGTTTTTTATTTATGTTCAAAAATGTTAATAAAATGATGTCAATATTTGTTTAAATATTTATGTAAAACGATACTTATACGAAGTGTTCAGATATGTGTACAACAAAAGAGCAAATGGATAGTTAGGCAGCAGCCGTACCCTCCTACGTGATAAATTCATTTTTGGGTATGGTTTAATTTGTTTGCCTACACGCCGCTATTTGGAAAATGCCATTTCTCATTGAACAGATTACGGAGATTACAAATTCATTAGGGACGGCGTATCTTTTGTTTCTAGCACAGGGCACGACTAATTGATATTTCGGGCACACGAGTAGTTTGTTAATTAAAAGATTTCGTTGGAAAATAAACGACGACTAAAACGAATATATTACAGATTTGTTTTCAATTAAAATATGAATTGTATATTTGTGGTTTAACATTTTTTTTCCTGGACTAAAATGTAGCTGATAAGACGAATCTACCTTAGTAAAGGTAACTAATGTAGAAAGTAATAAACACCGTACGAAGCTAGTTACAAGAAATGATTCGGTGGTCAGTAATAATCTGTGCTAGAGGTCAATCAAAGTGTCTGGATTTCTGGGATCGTGTCCGGGACAGCGTGCACCGCAGGCGAGAGGGACGGCCGGGAGAGGTGCGGGGAGGGGCGAGTGCGGACAGGAATTAATTGCGGGCCGCGACTGAGGTGTGCCGTAATTACCGTGCCTGTGGATAGAGCTGCAGCTAATATCCTGCGAATGTCAGCTCCAAGATTTCGAACATTCCAGAATGTGTTCAATGTATGCAGTGTGAAAAAATGCACATATACCTAAATAGGCAATGCTTAAAATAAACAAATCATTTTAAAATAAACGCTAACAAGTTTAAATAATTCAAATGTCTTCTAGAATCTCTTACCTAGAATAACTTTATCAAATACAATTCACGTAGCTTTCATAGAAAATTATCTCAACTCTATTACTGCAGTTGAATACTTAATCGCGGAGTCAGGTAATCAGTATTCGGTGTAAGTTCGTTCGATTCCCGGGCAGTACGATAAGCCCGGGATCTCTCGGCTGTGTGAATTCATCTCGCGATACTTGTGACTAATCGCCGGGATTCACCTCGCTCCGTCTCGCGATAATCCCAAACAAATTATAGGGGCGCTCAGTTATGCTGAGTCTTTGTTATTCGTTACATCATGATATACTTCCGCATGAATATAATGTGATACTTAAGTTACCTTGTTTTTTATAACACTCTATGTGGGATGATTCAAACCATTTTTTAAATTACTTTAAAAGCGATTTCTACGTTAGGTGATGGTGTCTTAACTTGAGATTTGTAGTTAGTCATTAACAATTAAACATTAATACTACGGAATTTACAACAGGTTATATGTAGTACGAGTATAAGATATACTTTGTACAACTAAAAATACATTCCACGGTAACATAGATATTGAAATACAATGAAAAATTCAAAGGGAAAAATAAAAAGAGGAATAATGTTGGATATAAAAGAGGACAGTTTGCGTCACAAAGCCGCATGCGGGCCTCAGATATTGACAGTAAATTTCATTCATACGGCATTAGTGCCGCGCCATCAGCTGCAGGGATAGCGCCCGCAAACAATACCCTAACAATATATAGAGACGGCAATAATATATTTAAAACATTTTTAAATATCCCTAAATTAATCGTGTTTTATTATTTTAATTCATATAATTGCAATAACCTGTAATATTAATTTTTACATTTTTATAAATTAAATCGTATATTGCACGTCTACATGATACAATCTTGCCTCTTTATGATCTCACGGGTTCTAAAAGTAAATTACTTTTTATTTCATAACTTTACTTTTGACTATAAGTACAAAAAAATAAACACAATTTGTACATTGTGAGACCAAACAATTTGTTCGTGTCTAAAGTTCGGTTTACGGGGTAGGGTGGTGCGTAGCAGTGTCTACGCTAGTCCGCTACGCGCCCGCACTCGACCAATTTCACTGGTCTGGCTGGCTGGCTACAAAGAAAAGTGAACTCTACACTTGTTTATAAATCTTTGCGTACTTTATCACCATTGAATACTATTAAAATTCTGAATTACCAAAAAATAACAGAAAATTCACAGTAACCCATGGAACAGGTTAAAAGTAGTATTTTCTACGTAATTGACATACTTATGGCTATAAGTTGAACATGTATAGTGTTTATATTTGCTGTTACAAAAAACATGTTAGCTGAACAAATCCGAAACATTGTTCAAAGTTAAGCCAATATTTGCGGAGCCGGGGCGACTTCCGCGAATGTAACCGGGTAATTTATAGCCGGACAAACTGAAGTTTATCGAAAGAAGGAGAATAACTTTATTATATAGTAACCGGAAGTACAGGGTGGACGCCGCCCGCCTTCCGAGCCACTAGGAATGTCACGTACAAAAGTGTTCACGTACGTATTTATCATCTGAATTAATTATTTTTACTTATTACTCCCGCAACCAGTGGTTACATAAAATGCGATAGACAGTCATACAAATTTAATTGTTATGTACTTCTGCGTTGAATAAAAAAATAGTAATAATAAGCAACACTAAATTATTATTTGTTAAAAGCTTTAATAGTGTTTTTAATAGTTTATTTAATAACTACTGTTTACTTTCTAA
Source organism: Papilio phestus (assembly GCA_018231625.1). Classification (NCBI taxonomy): domain Eukaryota; kingdom Metazoa; phylum Arthropoda; class Insecta; order Lepidoptera; family Papilionidae; genus Papilio; species Papilio phestus. The sequence goes on along the minus strand of DVQH01001820.1, from coordinate 8,593 downwards.
ACATGTTATAAGCACTTCATAGTACCTTGATTTTTATAAATTTTGTAGAGAAGTGTACCGTTTTGCGTGATTCCATTTTTATGGAGTTGAAGGCATTTCTTTGGAATGATGAAATATGTCGCATTCATACGGAGCTCGGTCTTCATTGTAAACACATTTCGGAAATCGTCCTCATATGTCCAACAACGGAAATCGTCAACGTTTTACTAACTTCATTTCGCAGAACTTGCATTTTTGCTTTATAAAATTTGTTATTGTAATATTTGTAACGTTTCGTACGATACGATAAGATAATTCAACTGCAATTTTATGTTAACCCTTTTAATACAAGTAATTTTTTAGGTTGTTTGATTACTACATATCTAATTGCGAAAATAATACAAAACAAAAAAATTAGACATTGTTACGTCGTAAAAATTTCTTCAAAGTTGAGGGTTTCAGTACAAATGAAAAGTGTCCAATAAAGTTTCATTTATCGTCCGGCGCTCGGTACAGCGGCCTCGGCCAGATATGATACTGTCAAGTCCCGCACGGCTCACTGAGCTTATTCACTGTGACGTCTTTAAACGGACAGAAGACATTGAACCTGAACATTCTTGATAGTTTTATTATTATCATTAATTTATGCTTGCTTTCGTCCACGACACCGTTCGCGTGGAATTAAAAAAAAAGTGAATAGCCTATGTGTTCTTCCATACCGCTCTCTCTTTTTATGCCAAATTTTATTCTGTTCAGTACAGCCGTTTAGGCTACAAACTCTAACAAACATCCATCTATCTATCAAAACTTTCGCATTTATAATGTTACAAAGAAGTAAGATTCATTATGAAATATTTTACTCGTGTATGCTTACAACTGACAGGCCTCATATTTTTTGTCTTTACACAATTGTGTTATCTAAAGATAGCGTTGATATTGTTATTACAAATAACGATTAAAATGCCTACGTAAAGTTCGCAAACGGGTATGATACATGTCATTTCTGTATAAATTATTAGTCAATATAATGAGGTTTATTGCAATAACGTAATTTGCAATGGATGACAATGATTAGTCGTAAATGTATTTCTTGTTTACTCTATTTACCTTTTTATAGTCTGTTAACTATCAAGTTGGTTCGGTCGTCTCGCACACGGTGTGTCCGTTATGTCCCTGTTTTCGATAAAAGGACCGTTTAATACAACAAAGTGATGTCGAGTGAAGGATACGGTCGCCTCGGGCAACGCTTTACCCAGCTCTTAGGAAATTTTATCAACAGTTTAACTTTCAACTAATATATACATTTGTGGTCACAAAGGTGCTTTGTGATGTTACTTCGTTATTTTTGAAACATAAGCTATGTATTATAGTTTTAAACCAACTTTAACAATGCTACCATGCTAATAATGCTACTACATTAATTTGTGGTATTAAGATGCGTAGATAATGTCCAGACAAAAATTTTTCTGCCTTTCTACAAAGCATTAAGATAATAAATTGTTACTTTCCCTATTTTCTATTCTACGAATAAATATTAAATACTTTGTTCTAAATTTACGTGTACTATTTTCTACAAGTATTCCGAAAGTATAGAACTGCTATGTTCATAAACTCGTAATCGATGCAAAATTATGACGTTAAAGAGGTCGGAGCATTAATTAAGTTACGTCCCCGGCGGCGCTCTGTCTATTACCCCTTGCCCCGCCGCCCGCCGTGCCCCCCTTCCGGCGTCACGTGTGCAATCTGTAACAATGCAGGCAGCTGATAAACCAGGGCCAATTTTTTCTCGTGCACGTAAATACGTTTTGGCTCGTTTCCGAGCAAACCGGAAAATATAGGCGGATGCTTTTTCATTTTTTTTGCCGTCTGTCCCGGAGAGTAAAAACTTATCGGATTTTCAATACGCCTCGTTTCTTTCGTATGAAATTGGCCGTAAAGATATTGGCTTAATCCGTGGGAAGTAGGACCCTTTCTTTTTGTGCCGTTTCCGCGATGATTTAGTATATCGCGAGGCGGCGAGGTGGCGACGTAGGAACAGTGTACAGTCGACACGTGTTAACAGCGCCATAACCGTGTGAGTTAACTGCCGAACTTACGGCACTTTGTGAAATATGACGCACGCTGTAACGACTCTTATCACCTTTTACTGATTTTGTTTTATACGCTATCATACTATATTTTTCCGACTATTATTTTCACATTTTCACATAGTCCTTAAATCTGTTTTTCCTTGTCGCTTTAACTATTTTTTTATGTATATAACAAATTACTTACTCCTCAATTTATTGACTAAATAGAGTTTTCTCTCGAACATATTTATATAATTAGTGTATTTCAGTTTAAGACTATAGTGGTTTGTGCCTTAGATTTTTTTAAGGGTGGAGCTATGCCACCCTGTCGTTCTCCCACTGGCGCGATGAGTCCAAGGACTTTATTTTTCTTTATTTAAAAACCTTAGATTACAATTCATGCAACAGAAGGTGATAACGGTAAAAACCGTTGGAACATTTTTTTCTAGAAAACAGTAACATATGTTCTATCGCCAGTGTCTACATAAAAAACTAATGAAAATATTTTTTTCAAAACAACTCTTAATTAAATTACTTCCCAAAGCAAGCTGAGAATAGGAAATCTTAGAAATTCACTTAAAAAACGTTCTCCACTTAAAACTTTTTATTAATTTGTTTATTCAAATAAACATTGGTACATATCGAGTTCATAATTAAGCCCCGGTCAAACCTGAGTGGCTTCTCTTGAACTTTGACCAGGGAATCCCATCAACTGCGCATTGTGTAATGCGATCGGTTCTCAGTACCATTTCCACTTCTAAACGTTGGATAATCAACTAACGATTAATCGGAAGGTTTCTTAACTTTCATTATCGTCATAATCTATATTGAGAAACAGATTAAAAGTGTGTAAAATAATTGTGGTTTTAATGACGAAATAGAATTTATTATGTAAGCAAAGCGGACTTAAGCCATCCCGTGTAAATCACGGCATTAATTTGCCTACACAAATGTTACAATTTACTAAGTTATAGGCAAGTAAGCACTTAGTTATACGCCGACGGCGGCCTGCCTTACAACTTTAAGCGGCCCTCCCTTACCGCTAAGCAAATTTGACAGCTCAAAGTTATCCCAAGTTTGTATATGTGCAAAGTAACAATTCACGGTTTATTAGATAAACGTAAGCTTTAACGCTTAGTCAATAAGTCTTACCTTTGCGTATAAGTTAGTAATTTACTTGTAAATGTGATATTTCGTTTAGTCGTAGCACCTGCATGCGTTAAATCTAAGTTATTTAAGAGTCGGTCTTCACTAAAATATACAATGTAGGAAAGATCATAAAACGTAGAATCAATAGATTAGAATAATAGTTCGACAGCTAGGTCTACACTTAGGTTGGTTTTTTTTTTCATCGGAGTGTGCATCCACGAAAAATTGTTTCATATTCAACAATGTTTATTCATCTCCTAAAACATTATCGTTTACAAATGACAGCATAAACGGAGAGATTAATTTCGATTTAAGCTTCGTCAGTCGGAAGCTTTTAAAATCGCATAAATACAACATGTCACGGTAGCGACCGCGCTTTGCCTATATCAATTACACATCACGCGTCGAAAAATACGAAGCGAAACGCGGCCATTGTTGAGTATTTACTTTTATCAAAGTGTGTAAAATGTAGGATTCGCCAAGTAAAAAACAAATTAAAAACAAGTCTTTTATTAATATAACGCAACGATTTAGGGGGTCGCGCGCCGTCACGCGGATGATTTATTTTTAAAACATTTTATAACAATACTAGCTGTTCCCGTGCGACTTCATCCGCATACAATTATGAAAATTTTATTTCTTTGTTTACATGTGTCAAATTATCAATTGCAAATGTCAAAATGGAATGACGATGACAAAACTTGGCAACCTTGGTTCCTTGATGTTCGCAGCAACTTATGGTCTCTTTCCCACATTAGGGTTTTTATCCAAAATACCTACCTAAGTTTAATGGCGTGAAAATGTAGTGAAACATGCTGTAATTACTGACATCTTAGGCAACAAAGAAATGTGTGTTCACGCTTTATTACATTAGTATAGATATAGACTATAATGCCTTTACTCGGTGATAAACTTAATTGGTAAAAGAACCAGCGAAGTAGATTTTAGTTTATTTGATGAAAATTTCCTCTTTTCTGAAAATGTATCTAAGACATACATTGAGATATGGAAAGTAATAAATTTGATATGTGTACGACGAAGCTTTTTACAAAAAATGAAAAAGTAAATGTTGTATCCGCATCAGATCGCAATTCAATTAGTCTTTGTTTTCTATAATTAAAATGCTGGATACGAATGTTAATAAAATATTTAATCGAAATACCAGATAGTCGCGAGCGCTCGTAAAATTCGCGCTTTGACGAATTTGTTGAACTCCACATGTACTCGATATTTCAATTCGCCTCTGTGAACAACTCTTCAACGTATAAAAGTGGAAACTTTAACAATCGTCCATGTTTTATTAAACGTTCAATTGCTCGAATATAAGCGTATTCGATATCCGTATCGATAAAATGTCGAAGGAAAATTAAATGAATGATATACAACATTTTGTTATGATTTTTATACCCTTTTAATAGTATTAACCGAGCTTAATATTGATTGTTAAAATAACGTTGATATGTTATATTTAGGCTAAACGTTATTATTTTTAGGATGTAATATTTTATCCAATTAAATAATTCGACAATAGATAATGTCTAGAGCGTCGGTGGCTCAAGGGTTTGAACCCTTGACTTGTAATCTTCAGGTCTAGGGTTCGAATCCCTCCATGTACCAATATAATTTTTCAAATTTCACATGTACATAATTTACCCGACATTCTTACGGTGAAGGAAAACATTATGATATAACCTCCACAAAGTAGCGAAGAAATTCAAAGATATGTGTGAAGTCGACCAACCCGTATTGGGTTAGCGTGTTTCATTATGCCCTAGTCACTCCTATTAGGGCAGACTCCGAGCCCCTCAGTGGGGACGTATAGTGAGGTATTGATGGAAAACCTCATATTTCTGAAAGAAGTGTCAGTCACTTGTTTCTTTGAACAAACGCCAACTATTTATTTTTCATAGACGCCTAGTATTTTTTAAATTAATAAGTAGTAAAGTGCACGCCAACAAATGTACTAATTTTAATTCAAAATGCAACGCAATATTCGTACGTTTTAATGAAAAGTCGGCTCGGCGTGAAACAGATTGCAAACCGCATACAGAAATAAAATTTCAATATATTTAATTACAAGTGGCTTAACAAATGAAAAATATTTGCTCATTTGCCGGCGTACATGATAAATTGTAAATTACTTGGAAATGCGAGTTCTGAGGCCCCCACCGCGAGTTTAAAATTTAAAATGTTGAAACAACAGTGGAAGCGAAATTCACGGGCAAATAATGAGGGCCGAATTAAAAATGCAAAAATTGATTAATGGACCGTTGCGTTGTTGGGCAAATATGTATTTAATGAGAATGACTCAGTGTTTTGTCTGCACTACCTGACCACCATTACTTTATGTTATAATATTTTACATTGAATTACATACATAACGGATATCTTTACTTCTTGTTATGCTTTAAGGTAAGTTAAAGAAATGTCTGTCGTTTGTAAGTTATTTAAAGGTACATTGAATAACATTTAATTCGTAACTACTTCTAGAAACAATTATGGAATCATTGTTTGTATAATATTATTGAAATAGAGATTTCGATTCTAAGCAATACAAATAAAGCCGGAGTAACATTTCCGTATATATTCTTTTCCTCATCGTGTGTTAAATAAATCGTTGGTTGGGTTATACTCTACCTAAATAATTTACTATTGAATGGTGCTTTGAAACGGCACCACTTACTTGGAAAAGAGAAGAGGTTAAGTCGTTAAACTTTTATAGAAATTTCCAAATTGAAAATTCATTTTTTTAGGTTAGTTATTATTTTTGTACCTCTATTGTTCAAACTAATATCCAATATATTTAGTATGTTTTTCATGTATCAATACATGGTAGTTGTGTAACGTCCATTGTAACTGGAAGCCGTAATTTATTAAAAGCGAACGCTCGCGCCCTCGGGCGGCGCGGCCGGATATCAACATCGCTCAAATTTGTCATGAGCTACAAACCAATCGCAATCACGGCGCAACTGCGCTTTATAACAACTAATTGCCTAAATATCCACTCACCTGTGACATTAACTGCACGCTACGTTTACTATTCGCTCAATATTAAAGGTTACATTTAACTTTATTTTGTACACCATACTTTACAACATGGTAACATTCAGTTGGAGCAATATTTTTACCAATTATGTCATATGCGTTACAGAAATACTTTAAAATGAAATAATTTTAGACCTCTTCCCCTTTTACACTTTACACATAAGAAAAGGAAGGCAAGGGATGCTTTTTGCAGGGTATGGGATCCATAGGTAAAGGAAATATCCTCTTTCAGCGCGTCCTCTTTGTTGATCAAATGTAGATAACACATCTGCAAATGCGGTTAAAATAATATGAAAAAAGCTAGCTAAGTAATCAAAAACGTCAGAAAAGCAATGATTGTAAATTAATTAATTATGAGTGCACACATGTTAGCATTCAGTCGTACTTTGATTATGCAAATATAAATATCAATGAAAGGACGGCACTATAAATGCGTCCCGGCTATTAACACGAACAAAAAGCGCACGGTATCGCGTGCCTTTTGCATATTAGGTGTCATAACAACACGGCAAACGGCAACCTTCACTCTGGATGCATTTTATACGCTGCCATTCCGCAACGAGATCGCACCGATAACGCTAAGCCATGCAACAATGCCGCGCTAAACACCGTAAACTTGTGAATTATTAATCGCCTTATCGAGCCCAGCTAAAACCTAACATGGCTCGCTTTATGAAAAATGCAATAAATCGCCCCCTAGATTTATTACGAGTGGATTTTATAGTACAGGCCAGTTTAATTTCAAATTAAATGGTTTAATAATGCATACGTGTGTAATCGCCAAGCTCTGCCTACATACAATTGATTAAAATTTACTGAACCTCATTTAGACCCGTATTATTGTGACTAAAACAAGTGAACGGTTTCATTGTTTCTTTATGATTAAAAGAAAAACAAACAGATTTTCCTTACATCTATCAGTATACAGTCATGTTTACACAGCTTTTTGTAGCTGGCTTGTACTGTTAAAATAATTTCTCGTAAAAACAAATACAGCCACTGGCCTGCGTCGTATTAATTTATTTGCAATACTTTGTCCATCAGATTACATTTGCTAAATTTTAATTAAGCAGGTAATGATAATCCCGTACTGAAATCAAACAGCTTTCCACTATTTGTGGATTCCAATTATTAATATTGTTTATTACATCTCATTATTTTGCTATTAAAATGAAATTTAATTAATTAACTCTCAGCGTATTTTGTTACATGAAATTTTGAGTATAACATTAATTAATTCGACGCCTTTGTTTTATTTCATTTTAAAAAGCATGATCGTGGAATCGAAATTACTTTGTAGTTGGAACTCAATGTTGGTTTTAAAACAGTTTTAATGGATATATGGGCAAGAAGCGAACTGAGGTTTAGGGCCTTAAATGCGACAGTTGCAAATACGTTTATATCTCAAATTAGATCAATGATAGTGTATGAGTATATCAAATGTCTTAAAATACGTATTTGTTAATAACAATATTTGAAAAATATCACTGAAAAACAATAAACAAAAAATGGTAACATTTGAAACAAATACAAGAAAACAATTGTATAAATGCCATCGCTCGTAACCCTTTAAGCAAACAGTGCGCAAGGAAGGGGAGGCGGTGCGATGAACAAATTCGCTAATTTTATCTGGAGAACTCTACTGAATAAAGATATATTAGTGGTCCGAACAAAGATAAAGGAATAAATTGTGGACGCGATAAATCAGTAGAGGATGGTTTTAATTACACGTCCGCCGGAACCTCTTGCTGTGAAAACTGTGGTACACTGGGAGCAAAAAAATCAAAAACCTCTTTATTACTCAAATGCACAAATTTTGAACTAGGTAACAACTAAATAAGTTAACTATAGGTAAAACAAATGGTATTATTACACAAGAAAAAACATTTAAAAAAATAGGTTTTTTGTATTGTAACACAGACGTTAACAAAAAAAACAATGTAGCGTCATATTTTCCCATGAAAAGTTTTAACCTAAATCTATCGAAACTTCAATAGTCAATTTAGACTTCATTCCTAGCCTGTTGGCAAATGGAAAATAACTTATTCAGGTGTGACGCACACCTTAAGAAGGGTTGTGCGATTGCCTCGAGGCTGAATGTAAATAAAGTTAATTATTGCTAGTTAAGTGATTTCAGATGTACACGAATACATTTCCTTGACGCTATCTGTTTACCTACAGATTTAATTCAGAATTTAAAATATTGCAGTTTTAAATGCTAAATTAAATTAACCTCGACAAGACTCAATAAATGTACTTATTATAATAATTTATTCGGTACACAATTTAATTTATCTATTAATCATCATCACCAGCTCACTATACGTCCCCACCGAGGGGCTCGGAGCCTA
>DVQH01001819.1:0-11437 GCA_018231625.1 Papilio phestus | reverse complement strand
GGGTAGGCTCCGAGCTCCTCGGTGGGGACGTATAGTGAGCTGGTGATGATGATGAATCGTTTATTGAAGTCTAAACCCAATTAGTTAAATTGTGCATTACATTTTTGAGTACTCAATTATTCGACTATTTACATTTGTATTCGAGTCAGGTAGTTGCTTGAAAGTTTTTAACAAACCACTGACCGCTTGATAAATATTTAGCGGTTGCGGTAACTGCTTATAATTATTAAAATGAATGTCGGTTAGTGTTAGACTATTCTAGTTAGCTTGTTTTTTAATGTTTAAATAGTAAATAAGCCTAACGTCCCAAAAGAGTATAGACAGTTTTTTTTTTAATTTATATCAATATTCTGGGGTACTATACCTTTATTACATCAGAACATCAGTAGGCAATCTAACTACTGCTTCATTTGATAACGCTGTGAGTTTTCAATAAAAATGAAATGTATAGTTTACTCGTAGCAGCCTCTACGCACTTCTACAAAAGTTTTCGGGAGCTACGAAAAATAAAAATTCGTAATGAGTTTCAAGAATACCAATTATTTGAAAGTTTTATACGTTATTAAAATGAAATTAGACGCATGTACTGATTTTTCTGTAAGACAAAGTGGCTTTAAGTTTTAAATACTTTTAAAAAAGGCTACGACAATTTCGTAGCAGTAAGTGCCAAATGTTGCGACAGTTCACAAACTTAGATATTAGGAAACTTGAACGTCTCTTTATAGTGCTTATATTAAAGTTATTAGACTCTTTAATACTTGTATTTTACTTATTATTTCTTCACCGTGTATTTTATTTCTCATTGCTAAAACATTTTCTTTATGTTACATGAAAAATATGTACCAGCCTGAAGATAATTTAAAACAAATTATAAGTTATCAAAGAGTAATTAATTAGTTGTTCAGTACATCGAGTATTATATAAAAAGAGAGATTATTTTATCCGTAATTAAGCCGTAACTGAACATAAAAGAAGCGTTGCGCCTTAAAGCCGTATTGCGTACATAGTCTGGCAATCTTGCCAAGTCTCACAGACCGGCCGACGACGCCCCGGGTTTGGGGGGTAAAGAAATCACGAGAGAAAAAGTGGAAGGGGAAGGATGTGCCACGAATGAGGTCGGCGCACTTTTTAGTCTTGCGAGACTAGTCGGCGGCATAAAGCCTCGAGTATGGCGGAGTGACGTTTGCGCGGGCCATTTGCACGGTTAAAAGTAAAAGAGCATGATATACAACAGTGGGAAATGCTCGAGTTTTGTTTTTTATATATACGCTTTTTGTTTTCTGAAAGTGCTGCGAGAGTAAAATAGTATGGATACAGTTGGTTCTTTTTTGTCCTCGTTTAAAATGAACGCGTTCGCTTCTATCCGCTAGTGACATATTTGACTACTTTTTGTTATTGTAATGTATGCACATTTTGATGAGGGTTGAACGTGGCTTGCTACAAGCAGATGGTGGTTTTTACTGGGAACAGTTCGCGAAAAACTTGAGCACGTTTAGTATATTTTTAGTGAATAGAAAGAACTAAGAAAGCATGGTCAATTGATTTTTCAGAAAAAAAATTGACATATTCAATAATGGAGGGTAAGTTTTACAAATTGATACTAAATTTTAACAAATACCTTAGATGTGAAATGGTCATAGACATTTCGTGTAACAATAAAAAATCATATTATACTTAAAACTTACGTAAGCGTTAAAATTAACTATATTGTAGAAATAGAAAAAACTAATTAATTTACAGAGACATTATGTACAAAGTCTAATATCGAAACATAGTCACTACATCATATGAATATAAAAAATATACAAGTATTATATGTTATGTTAATAATGTAACATAATATTTGAATAGAGCCTTGTCTAGAGACACTTTACAACATCAGACAGTGTGGCGACCCTCTAAGGAGTCGGCGAGACGTCTGTCTACGTCACAAACATCTTGTATAATATACAGTTCTATTTGTAGACACGAAAATAAATCCATCTTATTTTTGTGGTATTACATTTTGCAAAACAATTTTGAGTTTAATAAAGCACACAAGCTACTTAAGAAATTTTTACCAAAAGTGTTTGTAATGTTTATGGTGTAAATTCTCGATACATCACAACATATCCTCAAGATTTGTGTGACGTTATAAAAAATGTTTCAATAGCAATTATGATGTCCTTCGTGGCATATTCCTTCAATGGCGGAACTTGCTATCTCCAAGAGTGTGATCGGACTTGACTGGAAAATATAATCCAAATACTACGTTACAGGTTATAAATATTTCATTTTAACACTAAAAGTAACCTTTGTAAGTGTAAGGATACGGTTATTCAGACTTTAAAATGTGATTTAATATTCGATTGCATTAAAGCGCATTTTTGTTTTAGTTGACGTAACGCTTTTATTTTTTTCCATTAAACGGTTCAACCTGTATCTATAAGCTTTTATCGTCATTTATTTTGACGTCAATCGATATCGTGAAGGACGAGCCATGAACGACTCGACATCGACATAAAATCAATAAATTATTCATACGTAGATTACACCTTCGTGTTTATTACACTCCCATGCTCCACTACCATCCAGTATTCAAACAATATGTACACTTTATGCCTTTTATTTTTTATAGTTTATGGTTTGTACAATTTATGCCAGTCGGGAAATCAACGCATAACGTTCATGGCACGTTCTGTATGCACAAATAGGTTATTTGTTTGTCCTATATTTAAATAATGAGCTGCAATGTAAAAGTATAAAGATAACTACTTATGATCATCTCGAAAGGATTTGAACAAATAGCCGGCGATAGTGTTTTCTTTCAGTTATTACATAGGCAAAAGAAATATGAATAGGAGATACAAGCCAGTTGTACAGTGCGTGTGATTAAAAGCGAGTTTAACTTCTCGGATTTTTTAAAGCATCTGCGCAATGAGTATTATCATATCGAGCATTAAGTTAAAAAAAATTACGTTTTTGTCGACAGACAATGAGTGGTTACGGTAGTATATCGGGCGTGGCGGACTCAGAGGCGCTGTCACGGCGGCTACGCGAGGCGGAGCGCGCGCGTGCAGACGCTGAGCGCGCGCACGCTGACGCGCTCTCACAGCTGCGGAACGCGCAACGTTCGCCGCTCGACGCGCACAACGTTGAACAGCTACAGTCCCGCGTCCGAGAACTCGAAAAGAAGGTACGGATAAATTTACCTACTATTGTCTACCACACATGCATAGGTACTACGTGATTGAATTACTTTTTTTAATGTCTACCCCGTTCACCTCTACTCTATTTAACATTAAAGGTACCAAAGCATCTTCAGCTCATTTGTAATATTTTTTAAATTTAGTTCTAGATAGAGCTTAGTATATTTTTGGTATAAGTACTAAAGTGAAAGTTACTGGTAGGCCGCGTTGGAGACGGTTCGTTGCGAAGAGTTGCAGCTGGAGCTGTCGTCGGCGCTGCGCGCACGCGGGGCTACGACATCCTCCACCTGGTCCGCGCCGGCCCCTCAGCCCGCCTCGGAGATAGAACGCATCATGGCCAAGATAGAGCAAGACAATAGAATCCTTGCCGAGCTAGACCACACTAGATCAACTACACACGGTAACCAGACTTGAAGGGATTTAAAAAACGTAACATTTTGACATCATAATAGGTCACTTTCTTTAATGCTTAAATTTATGTTATCAGGTATGCAATCGAGCGGATCCAATCAAGCCCTTGGAGAGTTTCATTCACCGACCCCTTCACCGCTACCACATTCGTACTCGAGTACCACGGGCCACGTAGCCATCTGTCAGAGCAACACGATGCCCACGTTGTCCTCTCTGCACGCGACTGGACAGTTCACCGCACCCAACTCCAACTCCGTTGCATATTCCATGAGCGCACACAATCCTACGTCTTATTCTAACCCTATACCCTCGTACTCGACTAATACCTACGGATTGTCAAACACGCATCAAGTTAGTTTTACCAATCCCGTCACCGCGCCCCTTGTTAACAGTATCAGCCAAATATCCAGCACCCTGGCCGGTCTACAGAGTAACCTTCAAAATATTACTGGTAACGTTTCTGCAATGAGTTTAGGTGGTACGCTCACTGGTGCAACGTTGACAGGAACGATGGCCGGGTCTGGATTGACGGGCTTGAATACTGTTCCGACGTCACTTCCCGGTGCTATCACCCATACGTTGGGATTGCAATCCTCACTCGCCGGAGGAATAGGAAATATAACAAATATCGCAACCGGCACGCAACTCAGCGCTCTCAACACTAGTCTAACTGGGACCGGCGCTTATGGTACAAGTGCCGGAACTTACACCAATCCTCTGTTGACCGGTGGCTTGCCAGGAACTTCGATGAATATCAAGTTGAAACCCTTGGACGAAATAGATCTCGGCTTAGGTAGATATGGGACTAATACTTCAAATATAGTTAGGGTACCGACTCCAGTAACACCGCATCAACCGACGTGGAACTTAGGATTAGATAGCCAATTCGGAACTGATAGACTTGGTGGTTTAGACCCTGGATTTAGTCATGATAGAAATCAAAGAGGATTAACAAGAATGATGCCAAATACTGGATTGGATATGGATGGTAAGATTATTTAAAAACTTGTACATTTTATTAATTTGCTTAAAATGTAACCTTTTATGTATTATTCTATTCTACAGTTCGCAATACTCATTTTATGAATGGGGGCGCGCCAGTAGAGACTCAAGTTGACATGTTAGATATTCCCGGTAAAGGCCGTTGCTGCGTATACATTGCACGGTTCTCTTACGACCCTCCTGAGTAAGTACATACAGTAAAATTAATATGAAGATGTTAAACTACGACAAAGAAAAAGCGAAAATATAAGAACGATTATTTTTTTAGTATCGAAAGTGCTGACGGGGAACTGACGCTTAATGCTGGCGATTACTTAATCGTATGGGGTCCTCCAGACCCCAACGCTTCTGTGCTTGAAGCTGAAATGCTTGATGGACGTCGTGGCTTTGTCCCCGCAAACTTTGTGCAAAGGCTGGTCGGAGACGATCTATTAGAATTTCATCAGGTATATTTATTAATCCATGTATCCAATTTATATTGAGAATCCTATAAAGTATTTGGCTTATAGGGGGTTCAAAAACATTATTTTTTAATCATATTGACTTAAAAACCAGATTGCTCTATTTGAATAATTAGCGACGTTCACAGGCGGTGATAGCGACGTTACGAGACTCGGACGAGCCCACAACCACTACGACGATAAGCGACCTGTCCCTCAGCCGCGACGTGGCGCGCCTCAGTGAAATGGCAGACATTAGCGAAGGCCCCGAAGACGACGACAACGGTGATTATAATTTTTTATTCCAACAGTACACGTACCTAGTTATTCTTAAATTTAGTTTCACAATCAGATAATTTACTAATATATATTACACATTGCTAGATTATTTACACTGTAGCTGAATCTAAATTAACATAATCAAATTAAAATTAGAAATGTTCACTTGATATTTATTAGATTTTAAAATTTGCATGATTTTTTCCTTAAAAAATTCTTATACAATTATCAAAATTAACTGAAGCAAATTGTAGAGATATAGATAAATAGTTTTATAGCTGATCCTTTGTCCTTTCCTATCCGTCCTTTCCTAACGAACGGACTTCGGCGCACGCTTCTTGGTTTTCGCACTTCGCCTTTGGCCGCACTCCCTGCGATCTGCCCTCGGACCTCAACAGCCGAGCTGTTTTTCTCGTCGTTAGTGCCCGCGCCAAGGCAGCTCACGCTCGAGAGGCAGCTCAACAAGTCGGTGCTCATCGGCTGGACGGCGCCCGAGGGGGTACAGCAGGCCAACATTGAAAGCTACCACGTGTATGTCGACGGCGTTCTCAAAACCACCGTTAAGGCATCCGAACGCACTCGCGCCTTAGTCGAAGGAGTAGATGCTAACCGAGTAAGTGTGTTTTACAATATCATACAAATCTTACTGATATTTTTGGTACCTTGTTTTAAGTTGTTTTCTTTGTTATTGAAGCCGCATAGAATAAGTGTACGGTCAGTAACTGCTACACGTCGTACGTCACGGGACGCAGCGTGTACAATGGTGATAGGTCGAGACACTAGTAACATGGGCCCCACCTGCGTCCGCGCCAGCGGCGTTACCTGCTCACAAGCTGTCATTTCCTGGCTACCAGCGAACTCAAATCACCAACATGTCGTCTGCGTCAATAACGTTGAAGTAAGAAAAAATACACTTATTTTGTGATGGTTTTAATAAGCTTCCATCTATAAACGAGATGTTTACAGGTCAGAACAGTTAAGCCGGGAATATATCGCCATACGATCACTGGCCTCTCGCCCAGTACGCAATATCGAGTGACTGTGAGGGCGAAGCACTTAAGAACGGGCCCGCCTGGAATACCAATAGAAGAAGCTCCCGGCGCGTACACCGACTTCCGAACGTTACCAAAAGGCCTGCCTGACCCTCCGAATGAGATTATGGTACTTTTATCCCTTTAACTGATCTAGCATGACGTGATTCAGCATGCTTTAAACAAACTCTTCACACTTTACAATCACATTCCCTGCTCGCTAATTAACTAAAGACATTACCCTTGTGTATCCATAACATTCGACATAACTTATTTGTCATCCTCTCGATGTAAATACTTTTGATTTCTAGAAATAAAATATCTGCTTCCTGAACCCAACCGATAGTTACATTCATTGCACACGCACTTAAGATAGCTTTTTAACGCTCACGAAGTGTGTGGTGATTATTATCAGTAATTCTATTATCATATTATTTTATCACTGGACCATGCAACCCCGTTCCTAAAGTAATGTCACAACCTCCGAGCACGCGGCACGGTCGACAATTTCGAACAAGTCGCGTCAATCGCAACCATAAATCCAGCGCTAGGACAAATTTTTAACCGCTCATAGAGATGCTCACCTTGTCAAGTTTTAGCCTATCCCACCTTTGTGACGTCAATTAATCCCCGATGTGATCTTTTGATATATTCGATATCGGTCACAAATTTTAATTGTTTAAACTGATTGGCCTAAGTAATTTTGGCTGGATTGTTGGTGGTGATTGGTGCGGTGTCGCAGGTGGAAGCGGGGCCCCAGGACGGAACGCTCCTAGTGACCTGGCAGCCCGTACTGCGCCCTCCGGCCTCCGGCCCCGTGACCGGATACGCGGTGTACGCCGATGGGAAGAAGGTCACCGACGTTGACTCACCGACCGGTGATCACGCTCTCATCGACATTGGCAAACTCATTGGCCTCAATCCAAAGTGTGTCACTGTGAGTATCGTACGGAGCTTCAGTAGGCTTTTCGAGCGCTACGTTTCGATATATTTGCGCTTAATTACTAAAAAAAACTGAGGACCTAACGCATCGCTGAGTTTGCACAAGATCTAGATTTTTTTAATCGCAATTTCAGATGTTTATAAGTATTTTATTTTCAGGTCCGTACAAAATCTCGAGACAGCCAATCCAGCGATAGCGCCCCAACAGCGATCCCGCCGGCCGTGCTGCGCGGTGTGGCGTCGAGGATGCCACGCGGGGCGCCGATGCTGAACCAGCCCACGCCCGGCTTCCGCGGCCAGCAGAGACCGCAGCCCTACCAGCAGCAGCAGCAAGTCATAGAGCACGACGAAAACTTATCCGATAAGGAAATATTTCCGAGTGCGAATCGTCACGACCAACACGCTGCTCAGGTAAACATGCATTTCGTATCTACTTATTGAGTTCTCATTAAAATTTATAATTTGTACTGCAAGAACTATCGACTGCAGATGATTTTATGAAGCATGCTTAATAAAATCTAAAAAGATGTAAAAACGTACTTTTGCATAAAATTACATTATAAAATGTTGATGATTTACGAATTTGTCAAATATTCGAATTTTAAAATTGCATTTCATTATTGACAATAAAAAACAAAATAAAATGCTGTTTATGTCGATCTGCAGACGATTAACTGAAACATTTTAAAATTTCCAACTAAATTCGTGACTTTGAATATCTACATTTTGAAATTTAACAAAAACGTTGGCAATTCTGTAATAAAATTTTGCTTATTTGTGATACTTTTTATTATTTCTTTCTTTTTTAACTAACCTAAAATTGTTTTGATCTGTTAATGTTGTTGAGGCACAGCACTTGTGTGTATTATAGATTGCAAATCAGTGTTGTAAAGTTTGTGTAAATCATCATATACCGCCATTTTTAATACCAACAAGTATTTGCTTATTGTTTACCATTGATTTTATTTAATTTAAATCCTTGTCTGTTTATTGGCTGTCATTGAATCTAATTATTATTTAACTTCAAATTCAATAACTTACAAATCAATTTGGACAATTAAAATTAATTCAAATTGTTAAAAATCGTTTTCTAATCTAATGGCAATGGAGACCTCAAAATCATTTTCTTTTTGAAAACCTGAAATCGATCTTTAATAACATGAATTTGTTCTGCGTTAAGTCGAATTTGATTTGCTAAACTCTGAATTTGAAGTTAAAAAATGCATATCATACGCTCTCTTCTAGTATCGTGTGCGATTTGTTGTTTCTTATTACATGATACCTAAGATTCAGAATCAGAATTTTATCGTTTTTCGTCATTAATGTTGGTTTTTATTAAACAAATCGCGCGCGACGCTTATTCGGTGTTGCAAACTGCACTCTTTATACTATTTCCTGTCGTTCTGTCGCTGGCCTTTCCTCCGGTAGTTTTGCAGTCCGGTACACGACGGTCACTCCGCCACAATAGAGTTGCACAAAGGGCCGAGCGATCATAATTTAACTGCATACCGCTTGCGACTAGATTAGCGTCTCTAGTGCTATTGGCCATTACCTGAACAATTCACACCGTACCTTTTGTATACTAGAACATATAAAGAGCTTGTACTTTGTGACACAGACAGAACCCTCCAGAATCATATATTAATTCATTCCGAATGACCTTACCTCGCTCTCTCACATAACTGTTATACACCTTTCCGTAGCAAACCGGTGGATTCGGCACAGGTCTACTAAAGAGTATATTCGACAAAATAACCCCTTCGGTAAGGAATTTTAACACGTTTTTAACCTTCTTTTTGTTTTATATTTCTTTCTTAAATTTATAATACACCTTTTATGTTTTATCTTTTTTGTTGTTTGAGAGTGTTTTAGTTACAGTCATTAGTTTTTATGTTGTTTTTTTTTATCTGTATACACAATGTGCCCGTTATTTTAGTTATGATACACTCAGAAAATTTACCGTAGTGATTTAAATAACATATAAAATATATTTAATTTTGAGTATGCTTTTCGTTCATATAACCGTAGACAATGATAAAAAGCTTAGTGACAATGTAGGTTTTAGTTGATATTTTAAAATAATAAAAGTCGTTATAGAAAATAACGACGTTTAGTTTTTAAAATTTTCTACGACACAAATAGATGGGTTTAATACAAAACTAGTAGAGCTAGACGTCACGTTTGGGAGAACATGTGTGGATTTGTTTGAACTGAAATTTGGAATCTTCACAGTAGGTATAGCCAAGAAATCTAGATAGTCTATTATTGATTAACGTATAGGGTTACATATTTAAATCATGCATTGTCAACACTAAATCATATCATACATGTTTACAATAAAGGAAACAGATCAATACATTTGATTTATACATATAAATTCTGTTACAAGAATTATTTCTGCAACATTTAAACAGATGGACGTTAATTAACAACCTTATGTACATATGTCGGCTTCCTTTGCTCTTCTTAGCCTTCTCTATATACTTCAACAAATGTGATTGTTTTAAATTATTGTGCCTATCTATCACTTCTATGTAAACAAATGCTTCGTAAACTATCTTTTCACGCTTTGATGGTTAGTTTGTCACGTTAATAACGTTGAAGTATGATACTTCTATCGCCTATAATTCTTTTCCTCACCAACCATCCATTAGACACTGCCATAACTTTCATTTCGTTATGTCTAGTTAGAACGATGTTTTGTGTAAAAAAATGTTGAATGACTGTGTGGTACTATCAGCAATCGGGGATACCGGCCATCGAAATCACTAAAGAGGGCGCCGCGGAGCAGTTGAGTTGCGAAGAGGATGAGGCGACGCGCCGCCGGCCGCAGGTCTGCGATCTCTCTAACTGTCATCGATGTGCTCTCCATGTGCTGGCACTTGTTCACTGCGCTCTGTCTCTTTCGATTTGTACCGACTTTCCGAATCACGACTTTACCACTTTTCCGTTGTTTGTGTTCTCATTTCTTCACTTGTCACTGTTGCGTCTTGGATTGTTTACACTACACCGGTACACTACCCTTACACCAGTAAGGTTTTTATATGTTAAACGTAGCTAAGATGCAAATCAAGTTATTGAAAATGTCAGAATATTCTTACAGATTACTCAAGACAGATTCATTTCACCCGAGCATGCGCCGAGCGTGTCTGTTGTTCCTGCATGTTGTCTTGGCTTCAACTCCTTTACTCAAAACAACAATTCTTACACACTCATTCTCTCTTTTTAAAAGGTTATTAATACTGATACTCCGTCTGAAGAATAAATTGGATTACATTTCTTATATTGTTTCTCTCTGCGAATCAAAATGCTAGGAGCCTGACATGGAACAAGGCGTAATACATTCACAATTATAAGTGATTTCAAGATCAAACGCTGCACGCTAGCTTTCGTTGTGCATGGGGATTTGAATAGAGTTAAAGGAATGTCTAAATTAAATGTTCCGGACGAAGGTAACGTTTTCTATCGCTTCCGATCGCATTAAGACGATGATGACTATTGGCTACAAGCTTGGTTATTATTGCTGTTGGCTTTGTAATAGAAAAATCTAACCTTATTAATGTGTTGGTTCGTACGGACGTCAGCAGCAACCGTCCCAACCGAGTCAAGCGTCGCAGCCGCCTTCGGGTCAGCAGTACCCGAGTACACCAGCCTACCATGGCACGCAGCAACCCCCCTATCCACCGGCCGGCCAGTTCCCAAGTAGCCAGCCGGCCCAGTACCCAGGCCAGCCGCAGCAGTACCAGAACCCGCCCCCGAGAAACCACCACGAAAGGGGCCGCCCTCCTAACCCCCACCAGGTTCATGTCATCCTCTATAACACTGTCCACTGAAACTTTTAATACAAAAATACATTCATATTATATTTGACCCATTAATAATTACCCAGAACAAGTACACCTTTTTTAGTAGATAAATGAATTGTTAGATGTTACTTCATTCTGCATTTTAGCATCTTCTCACTTTTTTAACTGCCTGTTACGTTTTTATGTCTTTATTTGTTTTTCTTGATAACAATGAAATGTTCTTGAATATGTTGTTATGATAGGTGGGTCAGCAGGGCGGCATTCAGGGTAGCATGCAGAGCAGCATGCAGGGTACCATGCAGGGTGGTATGCAGGGTGCCATGCAGGGTGGCATGCAG
>DVQH01001818.1:0-11438 GCA_018231625.1 Papilio phestus | reverse complement strand
CACACACACACACACACACACACTCTCTCTCTCTCTCTCTCTCTCTCTCTTTCTCACTCACTCACAATCAAACTCTAACGGAAATTGACTTAATCTCATGTTGATTTTCATCAAAATTAATTTTATGTTGCTGTTGTTAAATGAATCAATGAATGAAGCTTTACTCTCTCTCTCTCTCTCTTTTCCTTTTCCCCAAAAGTAAACAGTTAACAAGTAGAATCACGTTCAAACTCAATGCAGTGATGCTCTCTCTCTCTCTCTCTCATTGAGTTTGAACTGGAAACGTTAAATCAAGTTGAGAGAAGACTAATAATCACTGCCCAGTGAAGCAGACTCGACTCGCAGCCGGTTGGAAGCACTTTGCAATTCTTACTCTCTCTCTCTCTCTCTCGCACTCACTCTTTGACTCTCTCTCTCTCTCTCTCTCTCTCTCTCTCTCTCTCTCTCTTCATGACTCTTTTTTCTTTTTCTTTTTCTTCAATCTATTCTAACTCGTTTCACCAAATCACTCACTCACAATCGACACAAAACTCGTTGTCGAGTTTTAATGAAAATGAAACAAACCCATTCTGTGCCACCCATCGCATTTCGAAGGATGTGGGAAAGAGAATAAAATAAAATAAAATGAGAGAGTGAGGGAGAGAGATCGTATAAAGCGAAAATATCCTGGGATTAATTACAAGTTACGAGAATAAGTGAATAAGTGAACTGGTAGAACCTGAAAATAAGTGAGCAAATCAGAGCGTGGGTGTGGCATTAATTGTCGGTATGTTGATAAGAACTAAGAGACGGGAGAGAGAGGGAAAGAGAGAGAGAGAGAACCCGATTAGGTTTGCGCTAGTGATCGATCGACTTGAGTAGCAGTCTCTCTCAATGTACGTTTGAGTGTTTGAACCGTTGTAAACCCGAGTCAGGGTGGAACCAAAACCAAAAAGAAGAAAAAAACTTGACAGAGATTTGGATAAAAAAGAAAGTGAAGAGAGAGAGAGGAGAGAGAGACAAAGACAGAGAGAGAGAGAGAGAGAGTGGGAGAGAAAGAGAGAGAGAGAGAAAAAAAAAGATGCGGCGACAATGGGAGCCATAGGGAGCCTCTACACTTGCTAATGGGCGCCTTGACTGCCACTTGCGAGCTCGAGACAACCACCCGACCCGAGAGTAGCACTGTCAAACGGAATGTAATTTAATTTGCCACAGACACAGACACACGCACAAGCAGAGAGAGAGAGAGAGAGAGAGAGAGAGAGAGAGAGAGAGAGAACCAAGAGCAAACCCGACAACCGTCGAGTCTAACCACAGAGACAACGAGGGTTGTGTGTAACACAGTGTGTAATGTGTAAGTAACACAAGCATAGATTGAAATTGAACCGTGCCACTCTGCAGTGACTCGGTTGAGATTTTGGTCCTCGGTGAAACAAACATTAGATGAGAATAGTGAGGGGAAAGAGAGGGATAGAGAAAAGACAAGAAAAAGTTTTTAAATAATTTATATCGTTTTTCTCTCTCTCTCTCTCTCATTTTAACTCTGCAAATTGGTCCTTCTCGGCATCGTTGTCATTGACATGGCATATACACATTTACATCTAAGTGAGATGTGAATGAGAGAAAGATAGGGGAAGCAAGAGAGATAGAGAGAAGGGGGATAGAGATGAGAACAATTAGACAGTCAGAGTGATGGCCAGACGGCCAGGGAAAGAGAGAGAGAGTGAGTGAGTGAGAGAGAGCTAGTAAGCTTATTTGTAAAGAGGACGACTGTCGGTCTAAGACGCGATGCTAAATTGAATTATCGCGACGATTGCTGCTATTAATAATGATCAAGACTTGTTCTCTCTCTCTCATTCTCTTTCTCTCTCTATTTCTCTCTCGTTCTCTCTTATTCCCATTCTTCCCATGATGTAACCAAACGAGAAAGAAAGAAAAAATGAGAAGAATGACGATGAAGCAAAAGAGTGAGTGAGAAAGAGAGGGAGAGAGAGAGAGAGAGAGAGAGGGGAAGAAAAAGCATGGTGACAACACAAAACCCAAATCTCTTCATAGCCCAACAATCTTGGACCCGGGTTCAACACTCTTATGTCTTTTACCGCACACAAAGAGAAAGATAGAGAGAGAGACAGAGAGAGAGAGAGAGAGACAGGGAGAGAAAGAGAGAGAGAGAGAGAGAGACAAAGACAGAGACAGATAGAAACAGAAAGAGAGAGAGAGAGAGAGAGAGAGAAATAAAGAAAGGAAGATTGGAACTCAAGAGCCATTTTTCATCTTGAGCATTCTCCCTTAGTCTTTCTTCATCATCAGTCTCGGGATGTAATACAAAAAAATTTAAATTAATCAACAAGCAAGCCAAAGGAGACAGATTGCCTTAGAATACACGAGAGAAAGAGAGCGAGAGAGAGAGAGGGCGTTAAGTCTTGGGTGTGAGTTAATCACCAAATCGGAACTCGACACTGTATGTAACTAGTGTAACACTTTCTTTTCTTTTTTATTTTACTTCTATAGCACTACTATTGATCATTCATAGAATCAGTAGAAAAGAATAAGAGTGAGAGATAAGTGGTGACAGCTCATCCAACAAAAAGTGTGTGTGTGTGTGTGTGTGTGTGTGCAGTGAAGTCATACAATGGGGTGAATGGCTTGAATTGGATGAGTCAGCAATGACTTCTAGGACAAGAGATAATGTGAATGAGAATGGGAGAGAGAGAGAGAGAGAGAGATAGCATGTGATAGCATGTGATTCCAGATAGCATGTGATTCCACTAATGTCAAATGTGAAAAGAGATCAAATTTAGGATAACAAAAAAATGTTGAATTTAAATGAAAATACGCAAATGTACAATTCAATTCACAAGTGATTTCCATCTAATCTTAATCTTGACATGAATTTTAATAATAAAGAAAAAATCCCCAAAGTTGGGTGGAGACTTTTCAAATTAACCCAAACCATCTCCATTGTCAAGGTTAGACAGTTATTTTTAATATATTAAAAAAATAAAATAACTATAGAAAATGATTTAGTTATCAATCAAATCATGGATGATTCCAATTTCAAAGGTGATAATGAGTAGCAGTAGCAGTTGTGAGTTCGTGGATGTGTGTGTTGTATAATACACAGTGCATCGTGCTTTTGACTTGGTGAGTTGCGAATTGGATCGCAGTGTGAGCTACAACAAAGATAGTGTGTTGTAGAGGAATGGAGCCATCGAAGGATCCTCCGACGGGTGGTGTGCTCGCCACGACAGGTGATCTATCATCCCAACCTGCCACTCTTTTTTCTCATCTAACATGTGCTCACACAATCCAACCAGCTCGAGCCCTATTTTTGACTTATTATAACTCGTGTTCCACCGAGTGAAGAAGTTTTCCAACGAAAACAGAGAAGACAATCAACTTACACTCGCTAGTTTGAACAAGAATCAACGGCATCTACGGTGTTTACTCCACTGAGCTCACTTTTTATTCTTTATATATTATATTATATCTTTCATATAGATACACCCACACAAACGCTAACTCATTTAAAAAAACTTTTAAGCCTGGTTGGTTCATTAAAAATTAATCGCTTCGCTATGCCAGTGAAGCAAGCTGTCCCCCCTTTGTGAATGTATATTTTTCCAAAAAGCGATTAAAGTTTGATCACGTCACTGTGTCACTGTCAAGCTACAGTTCTCAAAAAATAACCTTCCAATGTATTACAAACAGTGGCAAATGTACACACAGAGACACAGACACACGCACAGGTATCAATAGAAGTGAAGTGTTCAGTGGAACAGGCACACATTTAGCCGGCAAACATTAAAGACCACATAATGCAGATGTCCGTCATTGGCAAGTGGGTGCGATCCAATGTGCTGGCCTGTGTGCCATCATGGCCCATCTCTGACATGTTTTGAATTGACACAGACACACACTCGCCTCGTTTTCTCTCTCTCTCTCTCTCTAAAATTAGATCAGTGATGCGCCAAGCATCCTATTTGAATCAACCGTTCGGAGGGGCATCGATTCGCGTTGTACGCGGTAGCCGAGTTCACGTAATGGCCCTACCAACTGACCACCATATTGGTTCTTTTCTCTTGTGCACGGATTAGAGTAATGCGAGTGAAGTGTGTTCAAAGTTGACGTACAAAGTGGATCCATTATTGTCGATCAGTAACGAGAGAGAGAGAGAGAGAGAGAGAGCGATAAAGAAAGCCGAATCGACAACAACCTCACAGTAATCGGGCACGGTGACCAACAAGAGAGTTCAGAGTTGGAAACACACACACTCAGATAAACGCGCGACATGATGCGATCGTGCCCTTTCTCTCTCCTCTTGTGTCCAGAGATGATTGAATTAGTGGCAGCGTGCATGCCGTTTCTATCTCTCTCTCTCTCTCTCTCTTTCTCTCTCAGTCTCGCTCTCTCGGGGTCGGGTGGTGGCAATTACCGGCATCGGGCCTGGATTCCAATCATATCGTCACCATCGAGCCATCGTCTACGAGCATCACCAAGCAGTGTGCATTGACCACAACAGCCTTGCCACCCTCGTCGTAATTGAAAGTTCCTGTTGGACGGGAGTCGGATAATTCAATTTAGCCCAACGTGCCAGTGCGAGCCAGATCGTCACTGTGTTTGGCTGGCTGTTGTGATCGGTAGTGGTTGAATTAAAGCCACTCATCAGTGGCAATCATGTGGCACGCGTCTCTCTCTCTCTCTCTCTCTCTCTCTCTCTCTCTGCAATCTCAATATAACTTTCCTTCACTCACCAACAAGCCAACTTTCTGTCTTTCAAAAAAAAGATGTAGACTCCAAGACTTATCATGAAAGAATTCGCTCATCAGTTCAATACACTATAATCATCATAAATAAAAAAATAAACCCGTTTCAAAGAAGCACCCGTTTTTATGTATATTTGTAAGGCTATTTTAGTGCAATTCCGCTTGATAGGTCAAGAGGCGGAAGAATGCTTGTGTCAGAATTATACCCTCTCTTTCTCTCCCTCGATTCAGCGATACATCTCTCTTAAAGGGAGGAGCACTAGAGATGTCAATGCGATAGTGTGAGTGTTCCGCCCAAAAGTGCTGGTTGCGGAAGTGTTGGGTATCGACGATTGCAGTGAACAGTGGTCACCACAGCTCTGTGAAGCCGCGATGGCATCAGGCAGCTGGCACGTGCCAATTCCATGGCCGTTCACAAGTGTAAGTTGAGTAATGACAAGCCTCGCGTGCCGCCGCCGGATGGCATGCTAACTTATGCTCAATCTATGTGTGAAGTACTGCTGCCTCGCTGCCACTGCCAATCAGATGGAAGGGGAGAAAAACAAAAACAATCGAAACTGATCCACGATGAAATTGGAAGTCTCGAGTGGCGATGGGTGACGCAAGCGGCAATCGAGCCGAATTCAATTGAGCCTCTACTACTGAAGTGTGAAGGAAAGAAAGAGATAGAGAGGGAGAAGTGAAAGTGGCAAAGTGCTAATGCCAAGTCGTCTGGATGCTAATTGGAAAGAGTGGAGATGGACCGAGGATTCGCACTCTGGGTGCCACTTCACTGACTCAATTGCTCCAGTGGCCATCACACAGCATTGATTGGCATGCCCGGCACTATCGATAAACCAACGGTGAAATTCAAACACCAAACAAGCTTGCAAACGATAGTGTGAGTTTACGCACACACACAATCACATAATCATGGATTTTCGATCTCACAGCCAAATGTGAACTGAAGCTGGTTGTAGTGTGGGTGAAAAGAAGCTTTTCTCAACAAATGACCATTGGAGCCATCGTTGATGAAGATAAGCGTGCCACTGTTCCCGGGTGCTGTGTGCCGTGTGAATAGCGAACATCACGACTACCCAAGTCGAAGCTATTGACATATGAAAGAGAAGGCGCAAGACAGTAATCCACTTTAGATGAGAAAATATTGCTACACTTATCATCGCGAAGGGGGATGCGCGGCGGTCTATATTGGGAGCAAATCAAAGAGCAATCGTAACGAAAACAGCCAAGTAAAGCCAGAATAAATCATTGGCACGAGTGAGCGTCTCCAAAAAGTGAGAAGTGATCGATGGCACTGGAGGCAATTTAAATTCGAATCCGCCCGCGAGTCAACACTTCGGCCTAAAGTCGAGCAGGTTGCTTTGTGACAGTAGGCAAACAGACCCAGAAGCAGTTCTATAGTCGTGGTCGAGTGAGACAGTTGGCAGTCCGAGAACTAGTGCTTAGTGATTGCTAATTAAACGCAAATTGGCAGACTATTGAGACAAATATTGACACACGTAGACGATTGGTGTAGTACAGGTGATTTGCTTTGGTGTGCTCAGTGATGGTGCATCTAATGAAATGAGACTGGATTTGCCGCCAAAGTGGGCCACCGAAGAAGAGCCCAAGGCCAGACATGTCACTCGCGACTCAAGTCCACTCGTACTGATTCGAGGTGGAGTAGAATTCTGTCACTGGTCAGATTGTATGAGGGCTAAAGACATTTCACCCACACACAATGCAAACACCAAGCGGCATATGTGGATTGATTAAATTAGTACACACACAACATTCTCAGTGGCACGGAGATCTGCGCGAAATCACTGGGCTGAGCCGCACGCGTCTCTATGTGTGTGTTTAATTATGGTCTATGGATTCTGTTCCGTAACAACCGAGGACGAAGCTGCGTGCAGAGCTACTGCAAAACTCATTTCGTGTGTGTATGTAACCAATGTAATAATCATTGTGATACGAACGCACACTGGGCAGCTGGCAGCTACTGTGCACTGTGGCGCCCACTCATCACAAGACTCCACAAAGTCTTTGGGCCAAAGGGAAAGAGAGAGAGAGAGAGAGAAAGCTATCAAAGACGGCTATAACAAGGCACAAATACAAAATCATGACAATTAATCATAATGTAGCTTGTGATCTGGAATCACCACCAATAGAACCACTACACCCTCCAAAAAACCGGTACTACCGTACCAAAAAACAGAAAAAGTTGCGAGATACATAGAAGAGAGAGAGAGAGAGAGAGAGAGAGAGAGAGATAATCCAAATTGAGATAAATGACTTGGGTTCTATTTGACAAACACTGCTGATGACAGGCTTCCGAGATGTAGGGGTAGTAAGGGCTAGTGATGGTGGAGGTGATATAGAGAAAGAGAGAGAGAGCGAGAGAGAGAGAGAGAGAGAGAGAGAGATCGCTCCAGTGCTCCAGTGCTGTGGCAAACAAACGTCAAACGAGAGAATAAGTTCTACCATATTGGAGAGTAGTGGAGTGGACTTCACTCAATCGCCTGACCGATCAGTGAGAAAATGTATTGTACGATCGTCATAACAAAATGCGGTGACATTTTGAAGAGAGAGAGAGAGAGAGAGAGAGAGAGAGAAAAAGAGGGAGAGAGAGAGAGAGAGAGAGAGAGAAATGACCACAGCGACAAGAATGAGTTTTGGCAAGTGGCCCTGGTGCAGAGTGTCTGTGTGTCTCAGTGGGCACGGCGGAAACAATTGAGCCCAGTATCAATCATGCAAGCTCATCACGGTGCTCAAGTGAGCGAGGTGTCACAGCATGTGTGCTCTAATTAAATCCATTCAGGCGAAGAGCAAATTTTGCCAGTAGAATGAGCCACGTGCTCGCGAGAAGTGGACGTGTGTGTGCTCACTATGAGCTCTCTTCCGTGGACACGTTCCGAGCTCATCAAGTGGCAGTACATCACCATAGTCGGCAAAATGGCCAGTGACAAGCCGATTAGCAAACTACGACCGGCTAATTGTTCCCGAACCGGACAATGAACCACGATGACCAGAGAAGAGCTACACGGACTCTATTCGGAAACATGTATGCCAGTGACCGCGACATGTTTCGATGCTCATTTCCATATTTTTCAAATGCAATCTCAACTCACTCACTCACTCAACACATACGTAAGACACATCGACAAGACGAGTGAGTCTGAATGATAATAATATGAGAGAGAGAGAAAGTGAGTGAGGCATCACCGGCCGGACGGAGACAGCCATAGCAAAGTCCAATTAAAATGGCCCTCAAACAGTGACAGTGGAACGAACGAGACGGTAAAGTGTGTCAACGGGCACCATCGTCACGCAGATACAAATCGAATAATTTCGAACAACAAAACTCGATGAGAAGATCATCGTTTGATGTGCGACGCGGCACGTGTGCGCACGCGTATCGACCTGTGGTTAAGCCACATGGCACTCAGTGGGCATATGCAGTTCCAGCAAGAAAAACACAATTGACAGCACCGAAGGTGACGATTGAACGAGGCAAAGGATTATCCCTTAGAGAAACCTTGCTGAGTGGAAGGCGGTAGTGGTGAGACAAACGCATTATAGCATACTTCATCTCACTTCAATTTGCCGGGTGCCACATGGCAATTCTTCGCTGCTCACCTCCAATAGACCAATCTGAATTGATCTAATCGACAGGCGATAGACACCAATAGTGCCACAGTAATCGTCAATGTTTCCTGTTTGTCCACTACGCCATAAGTTGACCGCAACTGACGAATAAAACTTCAAAACGGCTCCAATCACGATCAAAGCGTTGGCACTGCTGTCGATGGTGATGATGAAGAATGGGCGCCGGTTAAGCCAATGGGAAAATATTGCTTTAGACGAGAAACAAAAGGCTCAAACACTAAAGCTGTGGGGGAGAAGAAGTGCAAGCATCACACTACCGCATCCGAGACGTCATCAGCAGACCATGTAAAAGCGGCACTCGTAGGGGAAGGAAAAATAAATAAACTTGTCGATAGAAAGTGATTGGTGCCTGTCGGTGGGATCGTCTCAGCGGTGCCATCACCAGTGGGTGAGAGTATCGGACGAGTCGAGTAACGATCCTCGGTGTGGCATCATTAGGTGATGGCGATCGGTGGATTTGGAGGTGCTCAAGGGCAAAGTGGTGCCAGTAATGGCAAACCAAACCATAGTGTGAGCCAAGTATCGTGAGCGAGAAATCGTTGCAGCAATCAATTCACACTTAGCCCACCACCACCAAGCAGTAAGGCGAGTGAATGACGCCGGTTTCGGGGCCTTATCACCGCATCATTGCTCGCCGCATCACCTCCGATGCCGGCACATACCCCAAGACGGGCACAAGAGCGTAAGAATTGCCAATTTCAACAACGATGCCGCGCGCTCTCGGGAATCGATCATCAGTGAGAGTAAGGGCGCAAGTGGGAGAAAAATCTTGGTGTTGTGCACTATCCGATTAGAGAGAGAGAGAGAGAGAGAGAGAGAGAGGAGAGAGAGAGAGAAATGAGAGAGTATTGCTCAACTCGACTC
This sequence comes from Papilio phestus, assembly GCA_018231625.1. Taxonomy (NCBI): domain Eukaryota; kingdom Metazoa; phylum Arthropoda; class Insecta; order Lepidoptera; family Papilionidae; genus Papilio; species Papilio phestus. The sequence continues at coordinate 2,181 of DVQH01001818.1, read as the reverse complement.
GGTGTTGTTGCACTCTGACACTGTGCCCAAAGTCACCCGACACTCCACAGTTCCTGCAGTGACAATTTGCCTAATAATTAAGATTCGATTCTTTGGCGTGCACCGATGCGAAAGCGATCGCTCTCCTCGGTTCACATAAGACAGTGTGGAGGAGATTTCCGTTCCACTCGGCACAAGTGTGAACGCGAGCCATACGAGCAGTGAAGCGAACTGCAAATGAACCCAGTGCCAGTGGGCCAATTAGTTTGCGCCAATCGTTTGTGCATCGGGATAAAGCTTTAGTATCTCTCCCACTGTCTTTCTCTCTCTCTCTCTTTCTCACAAAAACAGAGCAACCTGAAAGTATATATATCCCCCTTCACACAGAAGGCAAAGCGCAAAAACAGCTTAGTCGGAGTTAAAGTCATCTCATGGCATGGTGCGCTGAGAATCAGTCCGAGATCAATAATGAGAGCTAGGAAGAAAAGTGAAAGCATAAAAAAAGTTGATCAGAGACTTTTGGATCGCCGCCAGTGATGCCCCCGGAGAGTGTAATCCATTGTAATTAGTGCCACATTAGCCTCATCATCATCATCATCATCATCATCATCGCCATCATCATCACTATCAGACGGGTATTGTCATTTGAATCTACATTAGTCGGTTTTTTGTATAGTGTATTATAATAATAATAATAATAATATGTATGCGAGAGCACCAAAGTGATGTCAAAGGGGTGTTAATTTTCCACAGACTGGACCAATCACTTTTGGTCTAACCGCAACGTCAAATCAGCAATTATTATTATTATTATTAGCAATCAGAGTGCAAAATATGCCAAGTTGATGCTCAAAATAGAATCAACAACAACAACTTGTTTACCTGTTTTTTTTATCGAGCAGTTTAGCATTTTACAGCCGGGAGATGGGGAGGAGAAAAACGATTCGTGCAAACAATGGATTAAGTACGCGTAAAATATGGAAGAGAAAATTACGACAAATGTTCACAATGCGTACTGTTAGGAAGAGAGAGAGAGAGAGAGAGAGAGAGAGAGAGAGATGAAATGAGAAAAGATATGCAAACTAGCGGCAATTGTAGAGCCAGCGAGGCGAACATCATTAAAAGGATACCAACAACAATACCCCAACAAGTTTGCGCAAAAAAAATACAGCGATGATGCTACTTAAAGATGGAAGATGAGAAGCAAACAAGGGAGTGAGCGTAAAAGAAGAAAGTTGATCCATTTGTAGTGCCAATTACACAGAGATGAAATGTCATTTGCAACGAGAGTTAATTAGGAGAAAATCGAGAGAGAGAGAGAGAGAGATTCTAAAGTTGGAAGATAAATGAGTCGGAAGCTTATTATTTACAGAGCAAAACCCTAAAGTGCAACGACACAGAATAAGTGGTCAGTGACCATCTATTATCAGTGGTAAAGAAAAGAAAAGAGAGAACTGAACCAATAGCTAAAGTTACAATTTGTTTTGATGCACTATACAGCTAAAAACCTTCTATATTGTCACTGGAAAGAGTGAGACATGTCTGAAAAAATTGTACTTTGTGATGAAACTACTCATCATAACCATTGTATGCAAAGAAAATGTTTTAATAAAATAAGTGTTCTTCACTGTCAAGTGGAAGGGAAATAACATTGTCAGAGTCATTTTACATTTTTTTGTCTGAGAATAGAGAAAATGTATAATCAAATTTTTCAACTTTACAATCTCTCTCTCTCTCTCTCTCTCTCTCTGCTACTTGTGTTATCTACAATTAATCGAAGCAAAGGGTATATTGTGTGCACAGCTTGGAATGTTCTTGTGCACAATTCACATAGAGACAAAGCTCAAAGTGGTTTTTGGCTTGATGGTTTAAGCGTGGCAATTGCAAGTCAGTGCCGTCAGGAGACAATACGATTCGTATTTGTACGCAAGAGAGAGAGAGAGAGAGAGAGAGAGAGTCGTTCGATTAAAATCATTTTCAATTCAAATGATGCGTTCTTTGGAACTAAGTGCAGTGGTAGGAGAGAAAGTAGCGTGAAAGCGTGGTGAAAGAGAACAAATTGTACGTGAAATGGAATTAGACGAGTTGAAAAAGAGGGGGAGAGAGAAAAGGGATTTTAAATAAAGTCAATTACGATGCTACCAGCAAGAGAGAGAGAGAGAGAGAGAGAGAGAGAGAGAGAGAGAGAGAACAGAAAGAGCA
>DVQH01001817.1:0-11445 GCA_018231625.1 Papilio phestus | reverse complement strand
GTGTCCTTCAGGAAACTTTTTAATATTCCTGTCATGAAAACGTCTATTCAAACTTATCCTTGGTTAATAGGAACTAGCAAATCGATAGCTTTAAAATTATTAGCAATATTGTATTCAATTGTTTGTATGTGTAATAAAATAGACGTTTTCATCAATACAAAAAATTACAAACCTCCGACGAAACAAACGTTATTAGAGTTAATTGGTTATTTGTATTCGTTAAAATCTACCTTTTGAATATATAGAAAGAATTATTAAATGATTTCAATCGTCGGAGGTTGATACTCTACATAAAATTTTCGATATGTCTTTTCTTGATGTTACCTGGTCGTTGAACCTTTAGCCATTGTGTGCCCGTCCTATTCACAATACATCCACCAATGCTCAAATCGAAGAATAACGTTGACATTTTCACGTTACTAGAATTGGCAATATCTCGTTTATTTCTCAAAATTTAATTCTTTCCAAAATTTTAATTCATAACGTTTCGATAAGTTTAAATTGATACTGGTCGTAAAAAGGCGATCCGTCCGTATGGAGGGTAGCCTTTGGCAACATCACCGTTTGGCAATTGGTCTCCAACTGAACCACCTCAAGCAGGAACTTTGTGTCTATCTGATAACAGAAGCATGCACCCGGAAACTCGCATGATTTATATTTAGTTAATCACAGGCTCTTAGAGGTACGTCTATGCTTGCGTGTTAATCGAGTTCGACAGAATTATAATGCTAAAAAAATTAAAGTACCTTCTGGTATCTATAATATACGAGACCAATTTAAACTTGCATATAGAAACGTGTACAAAATGAAAAGCCTAACATTCTTCTAAAAAATAGAAAAGACAAATAAGGGCCACTGAACACGAATAGCTCCAAGCAGTCTAGAGTGACAACTCCGAGCAGTCGGTGTGCTGCCGGTAACATTTTTTACCAGCGACAATGCAGCCGACAGCACACCAACAGCTTGACGTTGTTCGTGTACGGCCGCGGTGAAAATTCTGTCGTACTCGAAATAGTAAAAATAAGTAATCTATGGCGTACCAACTGATGTGATCGTTGTACCGTCCTTCGTCCTACGTCCGCTGCCGCGTGTGGATGTGGCAGGCTGCGCATGGCTTGCGTCCCCGCTCCGTGTCTCTCCCGCCCGTGTAGTCTATGTATGGTTGTTGTTGATCTATTGGTATTTGTTGCAACGCATTACATCCTATGTTTAGTCATTGTTCTCTATGTACAAAAACAATTTAGAAAGGAAAAAGCATAAATATGTGTAACCTACCTTGTCACAGTTGACTAAATTAAAATGTTTAATTATCACAAGTATCATATAAATTGATATTCAACATTAATTTATTCAAGCAGAATAATGTTATTCATAATTCAATTTCAATTCATATTATATTAAATTATCAGTCTAGCTATAATGAAATAATAGAAATAAAACACCTAATAATAGAAAGCTATGTTTAGTTTGTCTGGTTTCCATAAAATAGTTTTACGTATGTAGGAGCAGGCAGAGGGGCCTGCATTCGGAGAGGCTATATTGAGAGTGCTACAGCAACGTGCATGATGTGTTCACAGAGAAAGCGGGCCGGCGCGAGGGCGCGCACGAGCTCGTTGAGCTGCAGGAGCCGGCGCTGTCGGTGTGGCGTGGCCGACTGGCGGCGCACTCACCCCGCTCCCCGCCCGCCTGCCGTGTCTAAACTCTACGCTCTGGAATGCACGTTCGGCACTCGCGAGCGGCATTCGGCTAAACCGTCAAACGTGCTGTACCCAATTAACGCGTGAGGCGCGCGTGTGTTGGTATACCCAACTAACCCGTCAGGCGTGCGTGAGTTGGTGTACTGGGCTAACCCGTCTGACGCGTCTAGGCAGCCGTTTTGTAGCTCGCATGCAGCTCGCCCGCTTCCTCGCAGCGCCGTACTAGCCCTCAGTGTACCCGTGAAGTAATGAACATGAACAATGGTTTAAATACATGTCATAAATTAAAATCAAATATGATATTAGCGTCAGTGTTTAAAAATACAGTAAAATTTCCTTAAACAGCTTTTCGGCAGATTATAAAAATTGTAAATATATAAATATATGTATACTGTCTGCTTATGTATTGCTTTAAAACACTTTCTGCATTTTATCACGAAGGTAAATTTAGAAAAAATCAAACAATATTAAATGGAAATAGGCCTAGTTTATCATTTGTTCGTTAGTTTTCAAAAATAATCACATTCAATAGACTAATGTTTAAAATGTAAATGTAGAGTATGGTATATGTGTCAAAAGACACAAGGCTGCGCGACGCAGCGACGATCGCCCCCCGCCGGTAGGCAAACTACGCCCGGGCGCGGGCGCGGCGAACCACTATTACGACAACTTAAACATGGATTAACCTCTACACGCCGATACTGGGAAGAAAAATGCGGCGCTGCTAGCGGTACAATGTCTTGCATATTTTGCAAGCAGTACACTAGAATTGTCCTACTGAAATTACAGATACATTTGATTTGCAACATTGCTGAGCGATTATTCATATACAGCACGCGAAGCTCTAATTCGCTTATGCGGTTCTAAAAGTACGCCCTACCGAAGGGGCCCTACCTGAACCGTACAACTTGTGCGGTAGCTTTCTGTTGCTCAGAATGTTGTTTTAGAATGTATCTGACTTTCAGTTCCGAGCCTGACGCGGTAAGTACCGTATTAAAACATTTACAACGTTACACAGGCTCGGAAAATAAAATCGTAGTTATAAGTTATTTATGTTGTATGTTGTAAAATATCTGTATGTATCAATATTCAGTAATATACACAAAGTTAAATGTAGCAGCCTCGGATCTAGCGCAAGCGCTAGAACTGTTTATAGGTAGTCCGTAAAAATCGATGTTGTCTATCAGTTTATAAATCTCTATATGTTAATCATTAAGCAAAGTATGTACGGTTGTGAGTCATCTAGGCCAGCGACAGAATTGAGTAAGACAAGAGATCGCATACTGAAATTAAAAGACTGAAGTAATACTTATGCACAGCCGACGAGTACAGTCGTTGTCAGAAGTGTAAGCGTAGAGTGCACGCAATGTCATTGTACTCCCGCCAACCCCAGCCGTCACCGGCTTCGGGTGCCACCTTCTCAGTCACCACCACCACCAGTCGAATGCACGTTGAGCTGTCGCTGAGACAAAGAACTGTGTTTATTAACTTTTAAAATTATCTTAGAGACATATCCAGTAAGACGTGATTTTAATGTTATATTTGTTGTTAAATGTTCGGTGTTCTTAGCGTAATATGATGGTGTTTGAAGTCTTGTGCTTTAGCTTTAGCACGCATCACTCGAAGTCTCGACGTGTCAATTCATTACAATGAGGTTCTAAGTGATCGGCTAAAGTTGCAGTGCACGACCTGGAATGACAAATGTTGCGACGGTAAAATATGACGGGAAATTATGTAGGGCTATATACACACAGCATTGCTCAAAACGGATCTTTTTGATTATTGATTTATCTTTTATATTTTGTACTTTACCTTAATTGACATACCTATATCAAAATACAGACGTTAGACCAAATCTTTACCTCGCAAATATTTAAATCAGACTTACTCCGATTGGGATCAATTGTTAAATTTGATCAACCGAGAAATAAAACTTTTCGCCTTTTAGCATCGCCGCCGGCATAAGCCGGACACGCTTTATAGCTTCAATTCCAAGCGATTGTCTTTTTGAAAACATTTTTATCATTTTATTAAATAAATAACTTTTTATATTTAAGTGGCATTAACGCGTTAAGTTCATATTTTCGTACACATTTTGCCAACATTGGTTCAAAGGTCCGTCCAACAGCGCACGCATATAGTTTTAAAATCAATATGAACATTGGAAGTATCAACCTTCCGCACCATTTCATCGCATTGGGGCTTGGCCGCCCGAAGCCCCGACAGCCGACACTACATTTGCCCTCATAATTGCGACCCGATTTCGTGGAGAGGACTGATCGTAGATTTATTTCAATGTATTAATCGGTGTTAGTTGTTATATTACATTTGAAATAATTGTCATCATATCATTAATACACATTTCATAGCGTATAACATTTAGGTAAAAGACATTATATTTATCTCATATATGTAAATTAGAGTAGGACAGTAGTTACTAATTAATGTAGACTAAATCCTCTTTTCGTTTATGTTTCATGCGGATTCTATTATAAAGTAGAGAAGCATGGCAAAGTAAATAGATGTAACTATATAATGCGTATCATGACGTTTCCATTATAAGTATGATAAGTCACAAACGATTAAGAAACATTATTACCGCCTTCGTCAGGCCGCTCGGACATATTCTGACACCGGGTTGACGAAGGGCAGCGGCATTGGGCAGGGTGTCGTGTAGAGGATGGCAGCGGATGAGCTGCAGCCAACGGTGGCATCCTAAGCCCCAGTCAGCAAGAGGGGTTACTGCCTTGGTGACAAATTATTATTGACACTTTTGTCTGCATAGCAATTTAGATACATCTATTTAAATTGCGCAAATATCTTTAAACATTCCTTATTGATTATTGATGTTCAAATATATATGTGTACTTTACTATGTAGTTTAAATGTCAATGGTAATTAATGGTTATTATTGGAAGTAATGCACCTTTTACGTGTGCCCGAAGTTAACGCACTCTAAAGTTGTCTATACAACATATCTTGTCAAACAACAATTACACAGATTAGTTATTATATTACGGCCAGGTAAAATGAGCATTATTTTTTCAGTTACTGATGTTATTGTGGGACAAATAATATCAAAATCCACAAAGCAATATCATATTACAATCGATCTCGAATTTGGTATATTGTTCTCAAAGAAGATTGGGCCTTGAGGGGCTCAGATAAGACCCGGCGAGGGTGTATGATAGGGGACAGTTAATGGTAAACCAGTGACATTTTGAAAAGGGATCTATTACGAAAATATTGCGATTCGTTGGTATACAATAATGAAACCAAGCGCGTTATTTGTACCACAATAATTATTCAGAAATTGAAATTAGAAACAGGTATCCGAGGCTGTTGCAGTAAACCGTTAATTAATTTGATGTCATATTATAATCGTAGTGAATTCATGTGGTGTTTGTTGTTTTAAATCAAGTGGGTCCCGATGACTTAGCGACAATGTAACAATCAATGCTTTCTTCAAACCTTTCTAAGTAATTGAACATAGTCGGTGTGCATTTACTTAGTAGATTGTTGTCGACAGTTTACATTTTGCTTATTACTTCTGTATTTTCCTAACAAAAGGAATACAAACAATTAACGTTTTGGTATCTAACATATCGCTATGATGTAAATTAAAATCTTGATAAGAGAGGTCATAAGATCTTGCTGTATAGCAAACACTGAGTAAAAAAAATAGCAAATGCCACTAGATTTCTCAATAAATTTCAATAAAGAGTACGGTTATGCTTCGGCTTCGATGAAATATACATGAGATATTTAGAATTAATCGTGAATTACTCATGTTGGCCAAAATTTTAGGTACGCCGGATACGCGTTTAAGGCGTATTATGATTTTCACTCAGTATTATTAGTTGATATTGCATGAAACTTTACGATTGTCTTAAAAAGGTAAGTCATCAAGGACCCCGTTGTAATATTAAACGATCTGTAATTATCACTACACTTGAGGCACATGAAGACGCAGTAAAACATAACAAACATGGAAGATAAAGGCAATCGATTCGTTTGTAGATTTGCTAAATATATAAAGATCCTTGTGCACAGATTGCTCTGACAACTTGCTACGATCAAATTTCCACAAGTCATGGAATTTCATAAGTGTAGTGAGAATTATTAGATTTAGTAATAACAATATATGTAACTGTGTAATCATGTAGCCAGCTAACCTTCTAAGAGAATCTTGTTTTGAGTTTTTATTCTTTACTGTTTCTTTGATAAACTTGCCATTACTTAGTTGTTTCCTACATAGTTTATGTTGATGGAAACACATTGTACTTCTATTCGAGTAATATTTTGTAGTTAGGGTGGAATTGGCAAAAAATTAATATGTAAAGTCTGACGATATTACTTTTGACTTATCGGCTATATATAATATGGTCTTTAGGATCAACAGTAACTATGTAAATTTAATTTGTCTCACTATGTATAGTTAGGGGATGTTTGCAGACCTTATTGGCAGATGCTATGTAGCGTACGTATTTCGTGTACACTTTGTTTTGTTTGCGAGTGCACACTCGGAGAGCGCGGGGGAGCACGATCGTATGAATTCCGAAACGCAAATGGGATCAGCATCTTGTATTCAAAAAACGTAACTCGATTTAATTATCATTAAACAGCTTATATCACAATTCGATTACATTTTTTTAACTATAACTTAAACAGTAAATTACAATATAAAAGCGTCAATTCGCTTTTCTACAAAAAGTTCCGCAAATTTTGACTAACTTTGATAATAGGTATAATTTTTCGTTATCACTTGTCCCCTCTCCGTCCAGGTAAAAGCGTGTTCATAATATATTTGAATATAAACACAAAATTCACTTTTATTCTATTAAGCATCGATTAAGTGATTAAATATATCTTCCTATAATAATAATTAAATTTTAAAGAATGTAAATCTACTTATAATTATTGAAGTTTTTGGCAGTGACGTCATACGGTGCGGCGCGACGCAAGCCGTGCTCCCGTCTGTGTCATGAAATAATCTTATCCAATTTAATCGTGCTGGATACGCTGAAGTTTTGCTAAAACGAGCTTAGGCATTTGAATTCAAATTAACATATTCGAATTTTAAACAATTTACTTATAATTTAGGATAAAGGGCTGAGGTTCAACGGACCTTTGCCTTCCGTTGTCATTATGCGTAACTTTTAAATAAGATTTTCTAATGATAAGAGCTTTTCGAATAGTATACTAAAATATGAGGTCTTATGAAATCACCTAACTTTTGCAGCATATTTTATTAAACTAATATCCATCCAATATTGATAGATGTTAAATGTATTGGTCGAAGGCGTATCTAACTCGTATAGAATATAATATCGTATATATTACAATTTTTTTTTATAAAATGATGTACTGATCCCATTATTGCGTCAATCTTGCCGATAGACAAACTGTTATAAACAACTATATTATACATTACTATAAACGTATTTAAAACAATAAATGAGATCGGCAAGACAAAACAAAGAACGTTAAAAAAACTATACAGGTTTGTGATTACATTTTGAAATGGCGAAATTAACAACAAATTGAAATGAAAATTCACGAAAGATTCATTTTCACACTAGTCACCTGTGTCAAAAAATATCCTTTGACAAAGTTATTACTTTAACTTGTATTTGATCATGTCAAATTGAATCGGAAACTTTATATAGTTTCATTTTAACGTCTTTCGAAATTCATCGAATCATGTATCCCCGATATCGTCAAGACATAGCATATGCACTTTGTAATTAATGATCGTAACATAAATTTGTAACGAAACATATAGTTTTAATATTGATTTGCTTGTAAAAATTGTCAAGCAAGGAGCGGCAGTAACCGTGGGTTCCCATTATTGTGACACATGTTAAAATCATAGTCATCCCAGTAATGCTCTTGTGACAAAAAAGACCAGTATATTTCTGTAAAGGTATTTCGACAATGGAAACCCAAAGTAATGAGGTACTTCAACACCTTGACAGGATCCCCAATTCTGAATACTTTGTTGGTGACCGCCGTTAACAAATCTGTCATACTTGTTAGTATCTCAAATCAAAAACATTGAAGAATTGGAGAGAGTGACCAATTTGTCCATTACGTTAATATGGAAAATGTACCTTTTATGATATCGCCGGTTAATATTAATATCAGACCTTAAAACCCCGTAAAACCTTCACCAATGACCCAATGAATTATTGGAGGATCTAAAACAGGTGAATAAAATTGTAGTTGAAGTAATAAATCCGGGGTGCAGATTAACTATTTTGTGATAAGGTCTGTAAATACACCAACGCCTGCTCCTTGCTAATAAATATTCTATTTTATTCATTTCAACATGGTGTAACACGTCACGTGATTTCACTGTACATCCACCAAGTAACCGTTGGTTTCCAAATGCCGACACATTCACATAGCAACATATTATTATCTCTTTCAATATCTCGGGGGAAACTGAGACAATTATATATCCTGTAGGAATGTTTCGGCAATAAAATTCCACGGTTATTAATGTGACGATCAAACATTATAAACAAAATATGTACTGAATAATTGTGATTACTTTATAAATATAATTTACAGTTTACTATAATTTATATAATTATATTGTGTTTAGGTATATTCGATGCATTACAACACTGAATAACGATAGCTGCAACACTGGCAACATTTTGATGTGTGATTTTTGAGCGCCGCCAGTTTTAGATTAAGATCTTGTAAGCGATATCAGGTTGTGATGTACCACTATAACTAATGCTTTTGTCACTTGTACTTCTACACCTGTAACGCTTTAATTTTTATTTAATTTCTCTTTCAAATTGTAAATCAATATTGTAAAATATTTCAATAAAGTGACTTTGATGTTTCATTGTGGGTTTTGTTTCATCTCCTGTAGTTTAGTTAATACCCTAGAATTAACTACGATTTCCACTGACCACTGTCGTAATCGTAACATCTCATTCAAACTCCGAGACTCAGAGATAATGTTATAATATTAAACAATGTTTTTGGTACAAGAGTAACATTTAGAAGAAAGGAGTATTACAATTTTAACTAAACTATAAGACTTAATTGTTACATCGATATAATTTGGTAGATGCTCACTAATACAAAATCAAACGTAAAAAATGTGTCTTACGACCACGGATTAGCATTGTAACCATTTGCCCTTAACACATTTTGTTCCTTTTACTGAATGTTACAAGTACGAAACGTTTGAAATATATTGAATGTAAAATATATTATAATAGACTTTCCACGGAAATAAACTCTACAACGGCCACAAAATTAGATAATTTAGGAGACGCAAGCGATCTCTTATCAAACAAGAACATTATTGATATTGTTTCGTTTTTCGCTAAGACAGCGAGGCAAGAGTGAAAGGGACAGACACAATTCTTCAAGTCCATTCTTGTCTTCAATAAAAGCCACCAATAGGTGGCGCTACTTTCCAAGGCCCATCTACCAAATTATGACCGATGTTTCCTGCCCCATTTTATCTGTAAATTTTAAGACGGTTAACTAAAGTGCTTTATAATCGTTGAACGAAAATTCTTAAAGACAAACGTACAATTTTAATGCCATTCTTTTGTATAGTAGAAAAAGTACACGGTTTTTTGTTGTTTTTTTTTTTATTTAATCAAATGTCGATTGACTGGAGACCGTTGTTATAATTTTTGTTTGTACATTCCCTGAGAACAATGCTAGGAAACATTTTAAAAACAAATTTTGTACAAATTTAAAAATTTAACGTACGAAAAATATGACGACTGAGAATGATCCGTTCTGTATCACACAATTATTTATAATAATACAATCATTACTAAATATACTGATTAAACCTAAGTCATCCATTTACAGCGATTTTAAATTAGTGTTTTAATTTTAAAAAATAAAATACGGAAGCCCATATGAACAGCCATTAAATATGTTTAAAAAATTATTGACACCCATTTAAGCTAATCCAATAAAGTAAAACTTTACACAGTATGTAAATGTTGTTTTTATAATAATATTTCATTTAAAAAAAAAGGGATTAAAGATTATATATAGAGTAGGCATAGTTGACATTTCACTTGACATTTTTTATTTGATCCACTAGCGCTATCTATTGATAGATCCATAAAGCCACAAGTCTAAATAATTAATTGTATTTAAAGTAATTGCTATAGAGCTTATAGTAATTTGGTGACATGTTTTTTTACTTGTCGGTACAAGGACATAAGGTGGCAGTAAACTTGACAACTAACCTTTCAAAGAAGTTACCAGTGAAAAATTGTTGTTCACTATGTCTAGTCTATATATTTTTAAAGGTCTTTGGATTGGAGCAAATTCAATGAACTTTTGATTCAACGATCAAGTTTTGACAACGATTTAAGACTTCATTTGGACAATTGATAGATTTTTAATTGCATCTAAAGAGTTTTAAATAAATCAAAAATAGAAGGGACAGATAAATCATTTCAATACATAGCAGTTTAACGTTTTAAACTAGACATGTAAAATAAAAAATACCTGCAACATCAAACTTGTTAGCAATTACGTTAAATTAGTTCATACCGCCGTTTAATCTCTATGTGACATAGAATGTTCTCGAATTTAAATCCGGTTTTGGATTGCATCAGCGAGCGCTTTTCAGTAGTTTTATTCGGACGGATAGATGGCGTCAGTGATGCGATTATCACGCTCGGCTGAACTCAAACGAGCACATTAGCGCTTGCAGTACGATAGTTGCGAACAGCTGATTTCGTGTGATGTACAGGAAATTATTATTCCCTTCTTTAATAGTCAATGTAGTGGAACTTTACATAAAAGTTAGCCATACTTAAAAAGGACCGGACTATACAGCGGTAGCCTTAATTTTATAATTGTCCTATTCTTGGGCTTATCCGCCTGAATACCATATTAAGAAACTACAAACCTTAAATATGTGACCTCTTCTACGGAAGACCCATATTTTTACCCTTTAAGTCGTGAGCGGATACCCGCTTAAAACTTATTCCAATGCTGCTAAATGCTCTGCCTCCGTTTTCCCGTCTATAATGACGTCATAGAGCAATACTTGAACATTGGGTATGCCTTGTAAAAGATTCGTCATAATACGTCATAATAATGGAATATCCCCACGCTTGAAGGCAAGCAGTAAATGAGCATATTTTAGTAAAGTAATCCTCGGTGAAAGTTATTTATATTTACTGGTTCCGTCCAATACTACATGATTATTATGACTGCGCAGTTGCCGCTCCGCCATGCGCTGTTGCCGCTCCGCGCTCCATCGAGCGCTGTTGCCGCTCCGTAACGTTGCACGCCCGCGCCCGGCTTAGTAGAAAAGGGGCTTAAATATCTGACTTTTTTCAATATTAATTTAATTATAAAGTGTATTTCTTTTATATTTTTATAAAGGTATTTCTGTAATCTCTCAATGAAAGTGTCGAATACCTTGTTCATGTAAACATGAGGGAATTTTTAAGGTCACAGCACATATATTCCAAGCACGTACGCGACCTCGTCTGAGAGGCAATCTCTTATTGAACATGATTCTTATTTTAGTGGCTTACCAGATACACCTACAACATATCGCAACACAATTTATTATGTTAGACTTAAATTTTATTTTTATGTGGAGTTAAAAATGTTAACTAAGAATAAACACATAGTGAAGTTAGTCTAAGAGTTAGGTAAAGTTTTTTGTATCATGATAAACGAGCAAGCGGCCACTTGAATCCGCCAAAATGGCGAAGCGACCGCTGCCCAT
>DVQH01001816.1:0-11452 GCA_018231625.1 Papilio phestus | reverse complement strand
TAAAAGCTATATGTGTTAAAATAGTATGTAGTTAAAATAGCCATCAGGCTTCTATCATAGAAGTTCTCATCATAGAACTTCTATGTCGGAACGCGACACAGAGTCGTTATACACAATAGACACATCGAACCACAAATGACTCCACTTCTCACCATGAGACTCTCACGTAACCCTATAGGGAACGGATAGTATACGGAACTAATATATGTAAAACTAAAATTTAAAAATCATTACCAGGCAGATTTTTTATCAGTTTTTAAAAAGCGCTATATAGCGAAAGACCACAAACGACTTTTACACTCAAAAATGCAATAGTTATCGTTTTGGCTAATGCCGGAGCAAATAAGACAAAGCAAATGTGTGCAAGAGAGTCAATGGAGTTGTCGAGTTGGGTAACAGAGCTATTAACGGGGGTCTGGGTGATAATTGTCAATTTAAACTCACATAGACTAATCTCCACCTAGCAGAAAACTAAAGAATCTAATTAAATTTCACAGTGCTTTAGAACAATTTTCACCTTTACCTCTAAAAGTAGCCCTGTTGGGTCAAAAATATGGTTAGCGCCATCTGTGAGAGTGAGAGTGCATCCCGGGTGCTGAGCAGAGTGACGGTTGTGTTGTGGTGCTTGGCTCAAAGGCTCACAGTAGGGAATGCAGTACCCATTGGAGTGCAGTGTGCATAGTGGAGTGCATAGTGGATAGAGGAGCACACCACTCACCTCAACCCACCCAGCAAGCCACTTTTCGAATCTGGCGCACTTCTCTGGTCAACCGATGGGTCTGTGACTCTTCACCTAGTCAATCTGATGCTAATCCTCTTTCTCTTTCACAGTCTTGCAAGCTCAAGCTTTGCTAAAGAAGTAGTTCTAAGTATTCAACAAAAAACCAATGTTTTGAAGAAACAAATGATTTTATTTTCAAAAATTGTCCAATTTTTATAGAATTAAACAATTTAGAACGCTCCCCAAGCCTTTGTTCTGATTCTTGTTGAATCTGAAAGTAAACTTGTTTGATCATGACGCAAAGCACTTTATCGAACGGTGTATTGGAGTTAGACGAGTCATGTCTCACCGGGCCACTGTTGGAACCTATCGACTCGATCGGCCAACTCACTTTGTGGCAGCAGTTCCACGACGTGATTAGGTGCTATGAGAGCAGACTATATCAGAAACTGTCTCAACGTCTCTCTCAACGCTGCAAAACCGAATTGTTTGAGCAAGGCAACTCGATGACTCTCGATGCGATGGCACGCTATGTGGAATCCAATATCAGACGCTGGAGTAATCAGAACCGTAAAATACCAAAGGCATCCAAAAAGAAGCAAACTGAAATGGTGAATGGCAAAACTATAGAGATGGTCACACTTTCTAATGCCGAGCTTTCGTCATTGAAAACGTCATCTAAAGCAATGCAGCCTCTCATTGCGATGAGATATATTTGTGGGCCGTGTGGGCAAGTATTCTCTACCCAGGTGAGATTTGATTGTAACGTTTGTTTATTAAAGCAATTTATCACTGAAATTTGTTATAGGAAACGCTCGCTGTGCACTTCCTCACTCATCCCTCTGAGGGTTGCTACGTGTGTGACCAGTGTGGTTCATCGTTTCCAGCATTACCAACTCTGCGGCAGCATCAGAACAAGATTCATCAAGATCTTCGACCTTTTTCTTGTGAGTTTTGTGCTGCAAGATTTCATCGCAAGGTTTACCTTGATGAACATGTTATGGCCCACACTGGTGAGAAACCGTTTTCGTGTGATAAATGTAATTTCAAGGTATGAGTTTGGCATTTAGCTTATCGAATATAAGCAGTAATAACGATGACGACGATAGTGTAAATAGCACGATTTGCTTGCGAAACCCAATAAAATCATTAAATATTAGGTCTCTACCAAATGGTGCTATTTACACTATCGCCATCTATGCACTATAATTATCGGCTTAACACTGAAATCCGCACGATTTAGTGGCAAGACCTAATATATAGTTTAATTAAATAATTACTTTTGTTAATGTCATAACTCTCAATTGTTTGTCAATTGCAGACGACAACTTCAATCGCGCTCCGGCGTCATGCGAACAAGCATGCGAGCAGCAATGATCTTCCTTATAAATGTTCTAAGTGCAAAGAAGCGTTTCGCACACGAGATGGATTAAAAATTCATAAGGCATGTCACTCGGACAGCCGGCCTCACATATGCAGTAAATGCAACGCCAGTTTTCGTTATCGGAAAGCTTGGCGGGACCATGTTCGTGTGGCTCATATTGAAGAACGTAACTTCCGGTGTTTGCAGTGTGATAAGCGATTCAAAACAACACAACAGTTGACTCGGCACCAGATGGGTCGGCACGTGGCCAACGAGGAGAGGCCATATCAATGTGAAATATGTGAGAAGAGATTTATGTTTCCAGTGGTTTTGAAGCAGCATATGAGATCTCATGGACAGCGGGAGTTTGCGTGCGATAAATGTGATGCCAAGTACCGTCATCCAAACTCATTGGTTGCGCATCAATTAGCACATACTGGTGAGAGACCTCATAAGTGCGATGAATGTTCCGCTACATTTACCAGAGCTACTAACTTGAAACGCCATATGCTCATTCATAAAGGTTAGTGTTCCATCGAACTGAGCTAATTGGAATTGTAGAAATACAATCGATGTTTGTTTTTGTGTTTAGATGTGAAGGCGTTTCATTGTGCGGAATGCGATAAGAAGTTTCGACATCACTCAGGTCTGCAACGGCACCAGCGTATCCACCAAGGTATCAAACCGTACCACTGTGATGCATGTGGCAAGGACTTTCGGTTAGGGTCTACTTTAAATCAGCATAAAAAGACTCACCATACACCGAAAAGTGAATTGAAGAATGGCAAGGTTCCGTGTCGGTACTGCGACAAACGCTTCTCCAGTCTGGTGTGTCTCAATCGGCACATCGGCATTAAGCATCCACGTGAAACTCCCCCTTCGGTGGCTGCCAACGTCTCCATTTCACCCGAGTCACCATCTTCGTTGGCTGACTCATCTATGCAAATTGCTGTTTTGAATTCGCCCAAAGAGGATAAAACATTGCCCAAGAACGTGGCAGAAGAGAGTTCCGAGTTACCATTGGAGATGGATGTTTCTGATTTAGAGAGTGAAGACGACAATTCCGAGTTACAGATGGCGATTGTCAATCCCGAGTTTGAGGAAGAGGTACACAGTACTGAATTGCCTGAAGGGGAAAGGGAATCACCGACAAGTTCTGACAAGTGAGTCCTCAATTTTCTTCTTCAGGATTAACTTTACTCAAACAGTTAATTTGAATTGGTCTCGATCAAACGAGTCGAAAATTATTTGTGATATTTTTTTCGAGACATTTTGCATTCATTGCAAACTATCAGATCATATTTGTTCAAAGTTTCCATTCATCAATCAAATTTTATAAGTCTTAGTTTAAATTAAATCATTTATTTTATGTTTTAAAATTAAAATAGACAATATTTGTGTGGAATGACATTGAAATCAAAAAAATATTTTGTGGTGTGCTCACACTGTGAGGTCAGGGTGGTGAGTTGATAAGGTTGATTAGTAATCAATGATTAAGGAATGATTTGAGAGACAATCAATAACAAAAATAGTTTTGTTGTGACATTTTTTGTGGAATATAGAGAAAGGGAGAGTTTGAATTATCAACAATCAAGTTATAAAAGTCACCAGAAAATGTAAAGTTGAAGAGATTCTAATCAAGTCAACTCAACAAGCTGACTTGATTAGCACTAACTATTGTTTCTACCGGGCAAAGGTAAAAAAGATGAGAACAATAAAAGGAAGGAATAGCAGAAGAATTATCAAAACCCTGTGGATCAACTTCCAAATATCTTCAATGTATGTATGGCAAAAAAACGTTTGTGTGTGCGTGTGCGATTCACGGGGAGAACTTTAATTTTTTAAGTGCATAAAAAGAAACAGAAATATAATCATCATTAAAAAATGTGAGACCCCAACAAATTTGACTTAATGTTCCAGAAAGTGAAACTTGAACATTTTGTTATTAAAAGGGTTTTAAGTGTTCATTTAAGCCGATAAGTAATCATTGAAAAGTCATTTTGGCAATTTTAGAGACTTATACTTAAATAAGAATAATGGTGAGAAGTGCCCTTCAAATTTGTTCAATACTATTCTCATTCTATATTTAGCTCCAGTTTTACATTTTAAATATTTTAATTTATATCTAAAATTTAGTGTTCCCCAAAGAAAATGGAACATAAAACATTCTAGTTATGGTTGAATGTTAAATACAGTTGAGTTTATTTGAAGTTAGTTAAGCTGTGAATTGATTGTAGTAGTGAAGTGACAGGGGGGTCTCGATGAAAAATCAGTATTCTCACTTGTCAGTTGGTCTTGGTGAGTAGTGAAACTCGGCAACGAACTTGGTGGCAGCACAATTCGATCATAGCTGTAAGAAGCAACGAGGTTGGCGCCTTCTGCTTGCGATCCTGCAGACATCCCAAAATGCTTACGAAAACCACACTTAGTTCCACAGTTCTTGAGCCATTGCCAGAGAACGAACTCAGAAACACCCGGGTAGAATCCCGGATTTGTTCTTCCAATGATGAAATAGAGTGCCAAAAATGCACCCAAGGTTAGAAGAGCGTAATGCCACGCCACCACGAACATGAGACCCAATTTGAGGATAGCTGCCACTAGAACAATCCATCGGTTCATGATTCTCAAATACCACACTTCTTGTTTGCATCCAATCTCAGCCAACTCGGGGTCAGGATTTAGAAGTCGTTCGGTGTCGGTTTCTGCTTGAGTTGGATCTTGAACATCTTTCATCAAAGCAGAAGTTTCAAAGCGAAAGATTGAGTTTGACTCTCGCCGTGCACTTGGAAGAATCATTTGACTCGCCTCGGCGTCTTCTTCCTCGTCATCAGTGTCGCTCACCGCCGCCATCAACTGTTTGATGGTTTTCTTTGGCTTGGCTGGTTGTTGTTTGGGTTGGGTGGGTGGTTGCACTTCCGGTTTAGGACTTTTAGGAGGTGCTGTAGATTTTCTTCCTTTTTTCTTTTTGCCACCTAAAATATAAGAAAACATTCAAGTTATTGTTTCTCAACTTTTTTCAATTAATCTATATGAATTAATGTTTGGGTGGCTTACCTTGACCGGCCTCAGTTTCGCCATCAGAGCCACTTCCACTTTCACTTTGTGTACTCTGACGCCGTACGATCTTAATATGTTGGGTGATACTCTGTACCGATCCATACCCGGCAAGATGTTGCTGTAAGGAAGGTGTAGGACTGGGCGGGATTGGTCCCAGCGAAGGTGTCAGCGATAGTGTGTCACCCTCGTCAACTCTGCTCAGTTGACTCTTGCCTCCGGTAGGTGTTGTTGGCTCAGATGCAATTTCCATAGTCACCTTGGTGAATCTTTCAACTATTACTGGTTTTTCTGACACAGCAACTTGTCCATTTTTGTCCGGTGGTTTTTCTGGGGTCACTGTGCCAAGTTGACTCGCGATAGCCATAAATCTTTTTTCTCGTGAGATTTGAATGTCGAAAGTCATAGCCATGGAGAAGTAAGCGTACTCGATGGTGGCGTAGGTCAACAGATACGGAATGGTCACAATTGGAGCAAGCACGTTGATACCACCAATCATCACGAAGGTCAACGTAACCAAAGTGAAGAGGATCAACGCGTTGATTGGAACTAGCACCAGAGAAGATAAGATGATATTTTTAAGTGTATTGTAAAACTTACTTTTATTGGGTCCACGTCCCACAGCAAAACACTTAACCACTGGAAGCTGATGAAGCTCTTGAGCTAGATTCTGCATTATTCTGGGAGCGGTGTACATCGAACCAAGTCCTGAAGACAAAGTGCTCATGTAAAGACCTAGCATAAAGAAGAGTCCAATTGCGGAGACGTGTTGCGCGATAGAGTAGTCCTGCAGCAGTGCAACTCGAGTACAAGTGACACCGAGTCCAAGGATGAATAGCAGATGAAGAAGGTAAGAAGAGAGAATTGCGGAGAGAGAGCCAACCGGGATAGCTCGTGCTGGAGTCTCCAGATCAGAACCCATGTTGACGCCAGCCATCACACCGATAGTGGCTGGGAAGAATACGCCCACTGTGGCGAACAACTGCGACCAAAACCCCCAAAGGCGCGGGTCACTCTCTGGGCTTGGGTAAAGATTCTCGGCTAAATGAGACGTACTGCCATAGATTGGTCCATAACCTGAAACATGTCAGCACAATGAATAAAGTGTTTTACTCAAATGTTGTATTTGGAATGTGAGCTATTTATATTTAAACTCGAATTATCTCAATAAATTATCTCTCATATACTATTGAATTATTTATATCTTATCTATAATTTTCTTTTTTTTAGCCTTATTTACTTATCTACGTTATTTTTACACGAGAGCATGCAATAACTTGCTCATTTGCAACTCAATTTATTTTTCTTACCGAAATCTAGATGATGTTCAAACAATCCGACAGTAAAATCCAGAATTGCAAATAAAAGTGAGGCAAAGAGAAATGTTTGCAAACGAAAGAGACACTTCACTCCAAGGATATTGAACAAAAATAAAACGAGAATGACCAGTGCCGACACGAGTTGATAGGTGTAGGGCGTGAGGATCACTTCAAACTGATCTGTAGAACCACTTCCGGTAGCATCTGAAGTCTTATCCAAAGATCCAATCTCGATAAGCAATACTCGAGCCATAGTTCGCGCAAAGGTTGACGAGGTAGTAGATAAGGAACTCGAAGTCATCTCTACAACTGATGATGTTTGATTCTGAGATTGAGAGTGTGAAGGCTTGAGGTGTCTCTCAATGAACAACGCGCACAGTTGTACAAAGGTTTCAGTGAAGCCAGTGACGTGTAATGCGCATGACACAGCTTGTCCGAAACAATAGACTAAGGAAATAGCTCCGCCAAGACGAGACCCGAGCACTGTGGATATCAGTAAATGTACGTTGGCGCGAGCCGATGCCACAGTACTAGGATATTCCGGGTCACGTGATATGGCTAAACCTGTAATATGTGAAACGTTGTCATTGTTTATCTGATAATCATAAATATTACCTGGGAATGAACCGGTCGACACTGCGGCACATCTTTCCATAATTCCAATGGCAGCTAACAGTGAAATGGTATTAAAGAGGAAGCAAGCAAAAACAATGACCATGCTGGCGAAAATTCCCTCATTGCCAACCATCCATCCAATTCGGAGGAAACTGAGAACACCGAAGAGATGCACTACACAAGTGACATACACTCCATCCCACGTGCCGAAGAGAGTTGGTTTTCCGTGTCCTAAGATAAAGTTTGATTTCCACCAATTTTTCTGATGAAGGTCCTAGAAGGTGTAAAAATTGTCATTCGTCTAGTTTTTCCACATCAAATAACTAGAATCAGACTAAACTAATTAAGATAAATCTAATTTATACTGAATTTATTATCCACTTCAGATTATGTGGGAGCGACTTACCTTTTGCTCTGCAAAGAGTTCATTATATCCACTGTCTTGTGTGAGGCCACCACCTAAGCCAAGCCATCGCTTGAGGCCAGCACTCATTCCATTTGCTCCCTCCACGTTAGGTGTCACTTCCGGTCCCGGTTGTCCAAGACTTTCCAGATTAAGATCGGGACTGGTAAAGTCATCAAAAATTTGTCCATCATTGTCCCCTACTTCAACAGGGTCAAGTAGTTTTTGTGAGTCAGAGGCCATAGCGGCATTTGCCGCAGCCACTTCTGGAGAAAAAGCTTCCAGTGCTGCAGCAGCAGCAGAAGTGGTTCGACTACTTCCCGTCGATTTTCGAATTCCAATCTTTTGCTTTGCAGAGCTTAGCAATTTGGTAATTTTCCGAGGCATTTTTCTTTGTTTGATTTAAACAGTTTTTGTCAAATTTTATCAAAATATTTTCTTTTGTTCAGCATTCTTGAGTTTTTTAACATTTCAACATGATACTTTTTCGTGTTAATGTTTCTTTTAAGAAAGCTTTTAAATAGAAAATTGCTGTCATTGTTTTAATATCACATAAATAATTCTTATATTTTGACTTTATTTGTTCTTTTTGAAAAAAACTTGTCTTATATTTTTAATATATGTCAAATTTATTATAATTTTAATAAATTGGCATAAAAATAAATAAATAAATCATTCCACTTCAAAGGATTGTTATTAGTTGTATGTTTGATTGTTTGTTATATCAAGATTTAGGTGATGTCTTCAAAATCAGATAACAAAAAAATCAAGTATTTCAATGAATAAATCTCATATTGAAAAAATATTACGAATTTTCGGTTATCTTGTCTTGTTAAAAAATTACAACAAAAAAATATATAATGAAAGTCTCTTGAATGTGATCAAGGAAATGTTGCAATGAATGAGCTTCAGGTGGGTTCATTAATCACATCACATTCTTGGGGAGAAGTGTTCCACTTGGAAGTGGTGAGATGCAGGCCATCTGGTGTCTAGTGCCCAACTGGTTCCTCTGGCTCAAAGCACGTCAGATGCGTCGATGTGGAACTGGTGGCGAGGCTAGTTCCACGGGCTTGAATATATAGCACCGGTGGAGAGGTGTCACCGAGACCTCTCCAAACAGTCGCCTCGATTCAGATCGATCTCAAATATTGACATGTACAAACATGGAGACAAGTTGGAGATGTGTCTCCAAGTATACTTCTAATCAAATTGAATATATGCTGAATACGATGTGGAAAGGATATCCAAGAGAGACTACTAAAGCACGGAAGCACTTGACAGGATGAGGAAAGGGTGCTAGTTGATTCTGATCGAACTGACATACACTACTAGACAACTACCTTCTAGCTGGTGGCGTGGTAGCCTAGGCCAATTGTATCACAACCAGAATAACACTAGAGGACTGCGGACCACCAACAAACACTACACTAAACTGGCAGGCCTCGGGTACAGCCAGTGAGAGAGAGAGAGAGAGAGAAAGGGAGCTACGTGGCTGTGTTGCAACGAGACCTGCGCCGATGCACACTCGGTTCCAGCTTCGCTTGAGTTCCCTCTCCCTCTCTAGATAGTAATGTATGTGAGAGAGAGAGAATAGCGTCTCTGCGTGCCACTATGGGCTCTATTGCACCCCATATCGCTCAACTCAACATGTAAAATAAAATGCTTTTGGAAGCTACTTTGAGAATATGAGCTTTTATTTTCTTCACCCTAGAGTATTTAATGGTTTTGGGAAACGATCTAGAAAGATTATCGTTTTTTCCTATAATAAAAAACAAACCAAAATATTTTCTATTTAAAAAATCTTTATGTATTTGTTTGATAGAAGATAAGATAGAATTCAAGCTACCCAAAAATTTTGTTGTGGGAATGTCTATGATTTATGTGACTCAAAAGTGGCAAGGGACCATACTTTAATTACGTGAGCAACATATTTGAGTTTTTTAACCCCCTCCCCTGTATGGTGAGCACTTTTGCTTACTAAAAAACACTATACAATGAAGGATTTTATTAAAAATTTTAACCCCCACCCTCCACTCACATGCTTGCGAAATTAAAGTACGACACCCAACACCTTTCTTTCTATGTGATGATTTTTAGTCTCTAAAAAGTACTGCTCAATGAAGAAGTATTAGAAAAGTTTAACCTCCCTCAGTGATTCATTGACTACTATCTCTATGGTATTTGCAATTTTCTACCATTTTAGACTATAAAAATGTGAACAAAGAGAAAGAGTGACAATGAATAACAAATGCATACTGTGTTTGGACAATGGTAATAATCACAGACACAAACGCGGACTGCCACAATTGGAGGGCAATTTGCATTTTTACATTGAAATATATAGAAGAAATGGGAGATAGGTTCCGATTGTGCATGATTGTGATTCATAGAAATTCTTTTTGCGGAAATTCTTTGACTATAGTCTAGAGATTACTTCCGATTAGCTTTATCTCAAAGCAAACTTAATGCTAAGATTGAAAAATTTGTTTTATTTTCATTGTTTAAAATACCAATCGCATTCACCTCTAAATTAACAGAATGGTATTTATATATATTTATTTTTTTAGCAGGGCGATAGGCAGCTTTGCTGCAATAGCCCTGCTATTAATCTCGTGTTTCTGTCCGTCCTCACAAAAATTCTAGTATGTTTCCCTGGCAGCAAGAAAGCTTAAACTTTTCAAAAAGGATCCTTCTGTGAAAAGAATACTTGAATGAGATTTTGGGGCCCTAGGTCTAAAGGGGACCAAGAACCGGCTCAGCTCTCTCTTCTTATTTATAATCTCACTTAGAAAGTATCTGGAAAAAATAAAATATTTTCTAGGTTACTAAGATACACTTCAATAAATTCCCACTTTCTCTCTGTACGTATTTGTATGGTTATTCGAAGGCAAAGTAAGCAATTTTATTTATTTATAATATTAAAATATATGTTAGATGTTTGCTGAATGGTAAAATTGGCTTAGTACTATCAAAATGAGGACATTAGTCAATTTGCAATAATATTGAATTTTTAAATTCCAGTTTATTTTCCGGAACCATTATATTTTTTCCCTTATTTGGAGCTATTTTGCGTCAATAACAAAAAGTTCAAGGTTAAATTTAAAAGAGTAGAAATAAGTGAGAATGAAAGGGAGAGAGAGAAGAGTAATAGAAGGTGGAATCGTGTAACGTGATCCTCATGAAATGAGGTTAATTTGTTTTACTATACTTAACATTAAGTGAGAGTAGAGACGTTTCATCTCTCTCTACTACCTTTGAATCTGAATCATCACTCAGTTGTATTGACTACACAGTAGTTAATAGATATTCGAGACGCTTCTCGAGTTACACCTGTAATATATATATATACTATAGTATTATCCTTGGGATAACTGGAAAAGTACTACTTTGCTGCTAAGAAATTTGAAACTGTTTTATTTCAGACATCTATACTCACTGAGTGATCAGAAATTAAGTGAGTAACCACTTTGGGAAAACATTCTGTCTCTAGGGAAAGTGAGAACTTCTTTATTTATCTAACCAAATGAAAATGCTAACCGAAAGAAGTCACTCTGTTATTCTGAGTTGTTTATTAAGACACCGCATTTTACAGTGTCCCTTCGAATGCGCATTTGTGAATTTGTATTTAAAACAATACATTCTAAGATTATTGTATTGTTGAATATGAAACATTGTGACAGTTATACAATTATTGACTGTTTACAATTGTTTGAAACAACAATTGAGAAAAAACAAAGAAAATTAGACGGACCACTGTAGTCTGGTTGGGATATAATTTGAGAGAGAAAGAGCTACAGACCCATTCATGCAGATAGATAACACAATACAAGAGAAGAGTCATCATGTTGTATTAAGAGCGATAAAGTTTATTTCCCGCTCTAGGTTGAATTTAATTATGTAAAAATAAATACGTAATACGTAATTCGTAAATCGTCACTAAAATTTTGCTAAATTCGTCATACACAATGTCAGTTTTA
>DVQH01001815.1:0-11453 GCA_018231625.1 Papilio phestus | reverse complement strand
TTAATTACGTCTCATCAGTGAAAACCTAATTTATTGTACGAAAATGTGCATAAACATTTGTCTCTATAAGCCCTAAAAATTAAAAAGATATATCAAAAGACATAACCAATAGTAAATAGTCTATGTGAATATACACAGATATGTTAATTTATAATTAAATTGAACGACGTGAGATCAGGCTAGTTCTACAGGGAGTAGATCGCGCGCTTTCGTAGCGGTCTCGTAGCGGGTCGCTACGAACGTTCTCTTGCGGGTCAGTGGCACTGTGCGGCCACTGCACTCGCCTTGCTTAGATACTTCTAACGCTGCAGTTTTTTTTTATATTGCCAACATTCCCACCGAGCCGAGTTCAAACGACTCTTATATGTATTAACTTACAATAACACGTTTATAGAAACTTGAGTAAAGTTTGTACTTACTTGCATTTTAAATAACGCAAAATTACAATTTTCTCTAATTTAAGGTTTAGCGGTTTTTATTCTATAGTTCATCACAAATAAAAAATATTCAAATACCTATGCCAATTTTTCATTCAAATATTTTTGTTGTTATAAATAAAAGTCAACTTCTAATTGGATAGTACTGCGATTATGAACTGTAATGTAAACCTACAAAATACTTGGAAATATCAGTCTTCGTTCGATTCTGATTCAGTTTGTTTCAATAATTTTTTGTTTTCTGAATTATATTCAACATAATTAATCAATATTTCACAAACATAGATATTTATTGAGTTTAACAGAAAAATAATCGCAATCACGTCGTAAAAAATACATGTAGTGTATATGAGACATATGCCTTGAAAACGTCTAGAAGCAATCATGATTCACTTTCGCAAACGAATGCGCACGCGCATTTGAATTGCATCTAAAGTGCAATGTCCTGTTGAACTTCACGCTACTAATTATGTCGACAATATGCTCTACATCTGTGCATAATCTGATTAAATAAATCTAATGATTACATTCATGACAATCCTCTAATGTCGGAACGGCTCCATCTTTAAGTTCAAGTACATCCAGCCACAGTAACATGATGCCCGATAAAAATAAACGACAGAAAAAATTATCCACTTATGTATGTATCGTTTATGTGACATTGTTCGACGTCGAGCAAGTTTTATTCGATCGAGTCTCATAAGGCGTATTTTTCCATCGGGAGTGGTACGAGTTCGCATTAATATTTTTTTGCGTTATCACGTTACAGGTAGGTCGTTAGTGCGTCGAGCGATGCACATGCGACTGGTATCTAAGCGGCCGCTCTGAAATAGTCGGGACGGGATCTATTTCCCGGGCAGCTGCGCGCGTTCGTTGCCCCGGCGCAGGGCGTTAGAAGTGCAACGATCTCTGCAATTATCGTCGCCCGCGCGCAACACTAAACTTGAACTGCAGGCCTACGCCGTGCGCTTGCGTCGTGCACCGACCACCGTACACCTCACCTTCACTGGTTAGAAAGCAACAACGATAGCGACACACGTCGACGCGCCACGTAACCGCCTCTACTAGTGCTAAGTAAAAGCGAGAGCATTATCTACTTTCGATGCAGTTTCATAATTACTAATGTAAACACAATAATGGAACGCTTTTAAATCAACAGACTGCATTTGTACATATGTCAAATGCACCAGAAACTGAAATACAAATAGGACATAATATTCACTTACGTTTTATCTTTTAGTGACGTACTAGCTTTCGGCCGCGACTCCGTCCGGGTGGCATTAAAAAAACAAAAGTGAGTAGCCTTTGTTATTACAGACTATCATTCACGTCTAAGCCAAATTTCATCGCGATCTGTTCAGCCGTTTAGGCTACAAGCTCTAGCAGACGTCCATCCATCCATCCATCTTAACTTTCGTATTCATAATATCAGTAAGATTATGAACTATGTAGTATGTCATAATCGCAAAAAGGGTAGAAGAATCAATTTACACTATACGTATTTGTTACTTACAAACTTTTGTGTGTCTAAAATATTCTTGAATCATGTTTATCACAGTTGTGATTGAATATTTTGTCAATTATAGTATGTGATAGTTTTACAACTGTAGATTATTGTCTTAAAGAAAAATATTTTATTATATAAGCCGTGTTGTGACTTGTGAATGAATTCGGGTTGTGGTGGCATGTTTGCAGCCGTGAATGTAGCAGTACAGAGCGGTCGATGGTTTACAAAACCATCTTTCTTTACTATAAATATGAATAAATATAAAAAAGGAATAAAAACCGGGCCAAAAATGTTGCCTTGTTAATTTGTTGTCACAATTAATTTAAAATTTCTTGTTATTTTATAAACTAAACACTGTTGTCTATGATCAGGATTACATAAAAACACAGTTTATTGTTTCCTTCTATTATGAAAATGCTCAAATAAAAATATTTATTCATTTATAAAGTAAATGTTTGATCTGATTATATTGGAACATAGTTGGAGAACGAACAAAAGAAATTAATATATGTATACTAAAATGCTGTATTGTCACCAACGTGCATTCATTATCTGAACGTGGGAAGTGCAAAGAACGAAATGTTATTGAATGACCTTTCCGAAATGTACAATAATCAAAAGCGAGTCACATGACGTACTGACTGATAAGTCACACTGCAAAATGCGCTTGCATATCATACCTCCTACGCTAACATACTGCCCTGGTAGCTCGTTGCATTAAAGTGCATTCTGTGCAACTGGACATTTTAGTCCTCTTATAACCTAGTACCATTTTTGAAACTAATTTACAGAAAATATGCAGTTTTGTTAATTTTATAAATAAAACTAAATAAAAAGAACTACTAAGCATGTAATTAAGTATGTTTTGTTTTTTAATAGAACAAAATTATTTAAAATGTACACAAAATAAATACTTCTTCAAAATACAAGCTAGTTATCAAACAAGTCAACTGTGTGTAATTTCACTACAAAACTACCAGGCGAGCTGAATCGACGAGGAGATTGCACGTAAGAAAATGCGCTTGGCATTCACATGCAGTTAGACAAAAATACAATTTACTCTCATGTGAAAAAGGGACAGCTTGCGACTTGTGTATGTGTGAGTACAAGCGGCAGTGACGTCTGTTGCCTGTGTATTTATAGTGAGGACATATTCATTGGTCACGAACTTGTGGTAGTGAACTCATTACGATACTGTTTTCAAAAACACGATAGTATAGTAAATTTATTGTTTAGTTTAAGTGATATTACATCTTTAGATTAAGAATCAAAAGATCTGTAAAGTGAAGGAAATTTCTAAAGACTTAATTTAACAATACTTAAATACACTTGCATTTTGGAATACAGGATAGAATTATAAGAGAGAAGCTATCACGGTTCCTTGACACTTTGTCCCGGACATAATTTTGATTTTTCCGCTTGACATTACACACCTGTGTAATGACACGGTGGCCGCAGCAATGCGCGGCGTGACGCAGGGTGTTTGTTGTGGCGTCACAGAACGAGACCGCTTCGAAGCTTCTGTTACTCTGGTACCAAAGGTTCGATTACTATTGAACCCTTTTCTGGTCCAAATTGTAATTTTTAAAAGAAGCAATTTTAAATATTTTAATATTTTTTTGCCTTAAAACAACCACTGTCTGTACAAACGCGATAGAATTATTTAGTTTATTGCTGTATCTACTATTAGTACTTTTTCCAGAATATTTCAAGCTTGTTGGTACAAAATTAAAATACTTCAAAAAGCCCTGTGTTTATTTAATAAAATGAAACGAAGATGAATAATTAATTATTAAATTACTAGCTGTTTAAGTGCAGTTTTACCCTTTTATAAAAACTTTATTTTATTGTTTACACTTCGTAAAACTTTCAAGTGCAAATTCAAAGCATCAAATGAGGCTTAAGGTTCTTAAGGCTTCTTAATTATAAAAAAAAAATTAACACTATGCTGTGATTACTGACATATAACAAAGAAGTTTGTTGACGCTTTTTTATATTGAAATAGATCAGGAAGTTGTTGCAATCTGATACTTTTTGCGATTTAAGTACACGAGCAGCACTTAAAATATTTTTCTGTATTTTTTAATGTCAAGTTCATGAATATGGCACACAAACCTACAATAAAAACGATCTTTGGATAAAATTGTTAATTTATACTATTCTTCTTGCTTAAAACTAATTTAATTTTACCGTTCGTTAAATTAAAAAAAAGAAGTTAGTAACGCCACAGGTCGTCTAAAAATCATAAAGTTTTTAAATTTTATAGCCATAAAAAGGTCATATTTTTTTTATTAAACTGTGCTCATCACCTTTGCATTGTTGCAACTGAACTTCAGTTTTTACTCTGGAAATTGCACGGTGCGTTGTAATTTCATTATCCCGTTAGGGCGTGGTCGATCCTCATTCTTGGCGGCATATTCGTATACATACAACACTTTAATAATATAATGCTTAATGCACTATTTATGTTTTTTATATGAACTGCGTAGTAATTTATAAATAAACATTTTTTTTTTACACAAACCATTAACAAACATATTAGAAACGTAACTTCTTTAATGTTGATAGATTTTAACATGAATATAATCGTTATGCCGACTTATGTTAGAATAGCATAAATCTACGAAAATATCTGTCTACATTATAAACCTAGTTTTAGAATCAGAGTGCGGTGAGGGCGGGAGGGTATCAGCGTCGGCCGTGACAGTTCCGGGTGCATCCCGGCTGCTCCCGGCGCGGTGCGGCATCGATCGGCCGTGACCATGGCAACGCGCGCGGTGCGTGGGTCAGGGCCGAGATCAGCCGCGCACCACCACTCGATACGAAACGATACACAACTACGTCTATATTATTACTGCTCGCTCTATATTTAACACAATATGTATTTATCTGGCTTGGGATATATTAAATCGTTTTTAGAAGCAACATTTTAACAGGTATGTGACGTACATTTTAATTAAAAGTACCTAATAGTACACAGTACTTGTATTTCCCATTTGTATTAACCTTTTTTTATGGAAAGTTGGTTAACATAATTATTATAAGGGGATTACTTAATGATTTTGTCCTTCCTGAAGCGAACTGAAGATCGTTTGCAAATCGAGAAAAAGTTACCGTGAGGTTTCAAACATATTTTTGATTTTATTTCAGGCGAGTTTTCATTTTAACGATCGTCGTAGCTACATGTCGTAACTAGTGAGCGATTCCTTATCAATGACCTTCACAAAATATGTTACCGGAAAATATGCAAATACAATCTCTTGTTTTAAATGTTTTCATTTTCATATCTAAGTAACTATTAATTGGAAATTTATAAAGGGAATAATTGTTATTGTAGTTTACGTAATAAAAAATTAAATACAAAATGTGACATGACAAGACAGTCCAACGAGAAATCTTTCAAAGCATTTTTGTCACCGACGGCGAAGCAGGCAGTGAACCATTGTACTTTTGGCTTACTGGACCAGATAAATTTGTCGTACTATAAACAAGCTGTGAGGATTGTATTTAATAGGTGTGATGACGCGGTGTGACCGTGAGATCAATAGACGTAATTCCTGGCGGACCTTCGCGTGTGATACCAATTTACGAAAATAAGACGTTTCGAATGTATTAGGTCAATGACAATAAGTATTGAATACTTACTTTTAAAAGAAATTAAAAACAACTGTCACCTGAAAAAAAAACGAAATTAATAATGTTTTTTGATGTATTAAGTTTATTATTATTTCTTTGACTTTTATTTCGATAGCTTAATATGAAATGGATTTTTAAAATCAAAATATATGTTTGTTAAAACTAATCGTAACGTGTGGCAGATTATTCTAACGGAAAGCTTAATACAAATGTTTTTTTATATTATTCAAGGTTATATAAAGTAAACGTTAAATGCGGTAAATGTGGTGTTAATATAAGGCTTAGTTTGACGGTTGTCGTGTTATTGTTATAGGTTTAATCAAGCCCTGAATCTGGCTTTGAATTACGAATGTCCGTGACCTCTACGCGGTCACAGTCGAGGGTAGCTCGGGGTTGTGCCGGGGAAAGGGTCGCTCGCGCTCGCTGCTCAACATCGATATTGTTGCCATACCTACTACTCAATTTAATATTCAGTAAATGTAAAATGCATTCGAATTAAATTGTATCGTTTACCTAATTATTGCGTTCCAATTGTTAAAACTGATTCCGCAATTAACCTTACAAATACCTTACAAACCTACAAAACAAACATTTACAATTTTTTTTTTATTTAATCACTCGATTTCCGAAGTTTATTGACAGATTAGTTATTATATGTGTGGGCAGATGATCGAATAACGTCTTTGAAGTATAAAAAACTGTTAGGGTAATTCCGCTTTTTAAGGATTTCTTGTTTGATTTTATCAGAGTTTTGTATAGAACACTTCGATGAGTGAACAAGCGAAGTGTGCGGTCATAAAAGGAGTTAATTGCTTGTTATGAAACAGTTTAAGCATAGCAAACGTTGCGAATGACGCGCCGCGACCTCTAGCAAGGTTGCTGGTAGACACTTCCCTGTGTATTCAATCGCTTATAGCACTGCTTGTACGAGATATATCTGCACTGTTTATGTTACACCGTATCATACCACGTATGCGGAAGTTATACGGAAATGTCTTATTCGCAAATTTCCGTTTATACATCAAAAAGCCTCATAATAGCTGTTCTGGTTATATTATTTAAGATCTTGTGCTCTAAAATGAGGGATACGCACCCTAAAAAGAACTTCCCTACTAGATTTGCGATGTATTAAAGGAGGGCTATCTTAAGGGTGGATGTAAAGACAAGTGCGCATGCGTAGAGCAATAGAATATGGAAAAATCAGAACCGGTTACTTCACCTATCTGCGAACCACCCTGAGGAACGGACAATTTCATATTTTGTTAAATTTATTGATTCTTTTAAGATTTTATTTTATAATAAATTAATGTTAATATGCATTATGTGCGAAATTTCATAAAAAAGCAACAAAATACAAAAAAAGTTAATTGTTTTGTAGAGCTTAAAAAGCTTTTCTATAAAAATTACGTTGAAGTATATTTATTAGATACGAAGGAATCAACTCTATAAATCGGTAGTTTATTCTAAACAGTTTCTTTTTAGTAAACTGCGAAGAAATAAAATTATTATTAGATTAAATAATCTCCGCTAATTATTAACAAGTGACTTTCGATTTTAATTGACCGCTCCTGTATCACTATCGAAATGTCCTACTAATATCGGACGATTTACTTTTAGATAATTGATATGTCAATGACAACTTTGTATTCCTAATAATACATTTTAAATAAGGATTATTTGTTTAAGAATTTTTAGATAAGAACTCGATAAATGTTGACATAATAAAGAGACGTTTCTGAATTTCGTATCTTTTTTTTATAAGTATCGATAAATAATTATGAGATTCAACAGTAATTCAATTTGTTAATGCATACTCGTATTTTACAGTACTGTTTTCATTAATTTCATTGTTTTATTTCATTTACATTTGTACTTCATTCTTTTTCGTACACGTAATAATCTTAAATTCTGTAATCGTTTACTGAAAAACGTATCCGATTTATTAAAATTTTGACGCGTAAATTCATTGGTGGTATTACAGATGTAATATCTTAATATATTTAGATATATATCGCGTAATATATGGATATCAGCAGGAAGTAATTTGCTCTTACAGAAGGTTAAAGTGATAACGCGGTGTAGTCGACAGTTGACTTGGCGTATAAGCGGATTAATCTATACTCACAATGTACATTATTACGCCATCGATAAATAAGTAAAAGCTTTTATGATAAAATATAACCTAGAAACTAATTTTTGATTGTACCATGTATATTTCGGAGAAGAATATTAAGAGTCCGCTCAAACTTTTGACTAAACTATCGCGTAACTGTTTAATCTCGCTTTGATTCCTTTGAGCTTATATAGCGGTGCGCACACTACTCGATTTTTAGTTGTGCAACTAAATAGTTGAATTGACTGCGAAACAAACGACAATCGCACCACAGTTGTGCGATAGTTTAGTCAAAACTGTGCACGCGCTCTAACAGATGAGTTTTCAAAGTTGGTCACACTTTATGCGACAAGAGGTCACTTTGTCACGGTCAGGATATTTTTTTTTTTACTTTATCCGTGTGGTAATATTTTAAATGAAATATCTAAGAAAAAGAAACTTGGCAGACTCCTCGAATGTGAAAACATGTACCTTTGCTTCGATATTGTTCGTTATATTATATTTGCTCGAAGCCCGTTCCCGTTTGGCATCATTAGGAGATTAAAAAGTGATTCCTCCTCTAAGCTGGGTATTACCATAGAGTGGTCGGAGGTTTGTTTATTTTTGTTAGAAAGGTCGAGTTAAAACTGTTTACAATCGTGACGACGATTTCCCAGACATGATAGTTTGTTTGGCACATTTGTTCCACTTCTCATATTCGTCAGCATTTATAACTACAATAAAATGAACCAGGATTATTATTGTAAGACTGTAAATTCGTGCACTGGCTCTAATAAAAAAGAAAAAAATGACAATCGATTTTTGTTCTATGCAAATTAAAGTCACTTGATTTAATTCGCAGTTATTATTAAGAAAGGCAAATGCTAATGTGGACCAGTGGTCACTTCGCTAATTTATCGAAGTCAGGTGGCCGTTTGCAACTTTCTACTTAAAAAAGGTAAACGTACGTAAACGTAACGTATTGTTGCAAATATATCTAACAATTAAATAAGTAGCACTCAAACCTGTTTATTTGCATTGTTATGGTAGCATTTAAAGTGTAGGCGTGCCGCTGTTCTTGTGATATATCAGCGTTATCACGTGAGTCAGATGGATCAGTGAGGAACGTGACCTGGGCTCTGCAATCGGGGTGCAAGGGGTCGCGCGCACCTGCGCCCGCGCCGCTGACATTGCCAGATAAGATAGTGCTATTATTTTGTCACTGTTGTCGGTCCAATGTCACAGTGACCTTAATGACATCGAATGACGCGCCGTCATAAGCGTTCGTCGTACTGACCTTGTGATATTTATCTAATCTACAATGCGCGAAAAAATTGTTAGCACGTTTATATTTTCGTATGTACACGATATCGGGTTTGACTTGTAATGTGAGGAAAACTTTGTTTTTTATTTACACAACACTAATAGAAACTAAGAATCAGTGTTTTTTATTGTACTTCTAACATAAAGATCTCATGAATTTGTTGGCTGATATTTTTAGTTTTTTTTCTCTAATAGTTTCTAATGAAATAAACAGTAAATTACAAAATTTATTGACAATTTTTCTTTGTATCATGATTAAATAAAGTTCATAATCGTTGAAGACGTCGTGAAATTGTCTTCAAGTTTTATATCTTTCATTTATCAATTCTTTCATTCTACCATTTCTTTTAATTACCATCATCATTATCTTTGTATTTCAAAATAAATTGGCACTTACAATGTTTTCCAAACCGTGCCACTCTTGTAGCCATTGCTACATAGGCGACACTTACCATTTTATAAAACGCTCTGTGATCCTACGCTGGCTCGTGAGCCTCTGATCGATAAACAATGAAATAAATGATTTGGGAATAGAGATAGAATTGTAGTTATAAGAAAGTTACATTGGTAATGTACTACAAATACGTAGAAGCTGATATGCTGCTGGTCTCTCAATATTCTGGTCGCAAAGAGGTTTAGACAAACTTATAAAAAAGTGAAATAGTAATAATTTCTAATATCGGTAAATATCAGTCCATCTTTTTTTATAGTGGTTGGCGGCGAATCACGGTATTCGCCAAAATAGCGAACTTCTACCCATAAACATCCGCTCATACCGATGCGACCTACCTTTAATCAATAAAGGATCTGTGTGAAATTAAATAAATTCTACATACATACATAACTTTACAATTTGTATATGTATAGATAATCTTTTACGTAATATACACAGATTGCATGTTGATGTTTTTTTTTGCTCGGTATTATTTACGTTGATACAGACTATGTTTACATTTGTAGACAACCAATGACCTAACATCGATAACCGGGCACATACAGTTATTTAGCTTTAAACATTATATTAATTTATTAAGTCTAAATTAGAATAAAGATGAATACGTATATTATTGACAAGATAAAACTATTAAAACTGTATAAAACACTGTTTTAGTGTGTGTAATATTTGTTTACATTAAAATTTAATAATAGGCTTGAGATCGGAGTAATTTGTATCGTTAGTTAATAAATACGACCTTGATGAGGCGTCGCCATCACCCGGAAATTGCTATGTAACTGTAAACGCTGTTACAATTTTCCGAAGCAGGAAGTATAAATCCACGACGGCCAAGGTGAAGTAAAATTGTATTCAATCACCACACCGCGCTATAATTATGACAAACGCAACGCGAAGGTCATCGCACCGCACTCACATACCATGCAAAATTGTAACAGACGACATGGACTCTTATAAGTGGTCAACTTTAGAAAATACCATTTTTAAATCAATTACTTCTATTTAATTTTTTATGTTGGTAAATATTGTAAACAATTATTTTATAACCACACTTTACTTACCGATATACCTTATGTCAACACAAAAGTACATGAAGGCGTTGCAAGAGCCAAGTTTTAATTGTTTTTAAAGAATACAATAAATTCAAAAAACAAATAAAACTTACCTAAATCTGGAATGGAGCTGGTGGGCTCCTCGAAGGGAGGGGGTTTGTGCAGGCGTGGAGCGGGAGGCGGCGGAGGACGCATGCACTGGATGACGGAGTGCGGCGCCGGCGCTTGCAGCAGCACTGGTGCACGGAACTCCTTGCCTGGTGGTGCCGGCAGCTCTAGACGCTCCATCCGCCTCGCGTTTACCAGCTCAGCCTCGTACGCCATCTCGCCGGCCTCGCGCTTCGGCGACATTTTCGGGTAACACTGCATTCTTATATACCAAGTCTCTATCTCAACTAATGTTCAAACACTTAAGTCAATTTACAAATCGCGCATTAAAAGTACATTTCGGTGTAACGCGGCGCAAAGAGTGGCGGGACGTAGTCGAAGCGCGTGTTTCAGTGCGGCGCGCGCCGCTCCACTCGCGGACCGTTCGCTCGCCGCGGCCAACTTTCTCTCACTGGCGTGGCGGCGGCCGCGGGCGGACGAAAGTGAATCTGCAGCGCCCCCGCCCCCGTCGCGCACCCCATGCCCCCCGCCCGCCCGTGCGGCGCAGGTAGTGCACCGCCGCTGCCCGCCCAGACGACACCGCTGCTTGCACCCGACCCTCGATTTTAACCTTACCCTATGACCTCTGGAGTGCAATGATTCTACAGTACCTGGATTTAAATTTACAGCCATTTCAACTTGTAGTTCACGAAAAGATCTTTTTTTTTACCTCTAAACGTTTTTTAATTTAATTAGTTACATATTTCCTACGTGACAAAAGAGCCTTGAAAAATGTCGTCCTTAGTCAAATTGGTTAGTTCTTGATAAAGGTTTAATGTTATTTTTATTGCGTGACTTAACTACT
>DVQH01001814.1:0-11453 GCA_018231625.1 Papilio phestus | reverse complement strand
TGCCGCTCCGCACGTGCGCTGTTGCCGCTCCGCACGTGCGCTGTTGCCGCTCCGCACGTGCGCTGTTGCCGCTCCGCACGTGCGCTGTTGCCGCTCCGCTGTGCGCAGTTGCCGCTCCGCAACGATTTTTACGCGAAATGTTAAATTACTATTGTTCAAGATGTAAAAACATTGTATAGACAAAAATTGTGTTAATAAAACAATGTTAGGCGCAAATCAGAGTACAAATTGTGAAGCACGGAATGTACGTTAGATTTTTTTTTAACAATGCAATTTTACCAATTTCTGTATCTAGCGTGAATGTTTATCTACATCTATGTCTACTAATGTTACTAACTAGTATTATGAAGAGGAAAGATTTGTATTTTTATATGTATTTGATTCACTTGCTTGTTTTCGGTAATGTTGTTGCTGTTAACCCTATTAACGGTTTTTACAGCATCATCGGATACTGAGCTCGCGGTCTCGGATGATCGAGAGCTAGTATTTGATTCATAAAATCTACTGGGCCTATATAATTATCTGTGAGTAACATTGGCTATATTTGTAATCATTTTTACTTTCAGGCGGGCGAAGTCACGAGCAACAACTAATCAGCAAAAAAAATATTATTTACATTTATGTTTACATTTATACATGGTTCAAACGATTCGGACTTAAGAATCATATATCAAATAGTACCATCATACAAGAGCAGCACCATACGAATTGTAATAGAAGGTAAAAAATTGCATTCAAATAGATCCTGAATTTTACCAAACTAGAAGTCAGGCATACTGTTTTGCGCGGCATAATATTGCCGTCCCGGGCTGTCGCGAGGCGACGCAGGCGCAACGGGTCCAAGAAGGGCTCGAGGGCGGGGGAGTACAAACGACGCATCACGCGTGCGTGACGTCATCCGCGCGTTCGCGCCGATTTGTGAATAGTGATTCTAAAACATGAGCGATTTTATTTTACAATAATAATAATAAGTGCAGTTTTACTTTTGTTTTCTTGGAACTTTAAGATTTAATTTAGTTTAGCGATTTAGTTGAAATTGTATTTTTTTCTTCCATATACTCTCTTAAATAATCGACATAAAATTCTCCTGACAGCAAACACATAAAAGTAATAATACTTTGCTTTATACCTTTGCCATATTTCAGTAAGATATGTTGAACCATTGCAGAATTATCGAGCTAACATTAATAAACAAAATTAATGAATCCCACGGGAACCGTAACTATTTTCGGGATAAAAAGTAGCCCATGTGTTCTTTCAGATTATATTCTTCATCTGTGCCAAATTTCATGGAGATCCGTTCAGCCGTTTCGGCTACAAACTCCTACAAACATCCATCTATCCATTCATCCATTTAAATAAAACTCAATACACATACGTCAATTTAAATTGAGAGTGGGTATTAAAAACGTAAAACGAAATAAGGCAGTTAGACTTAATACAACAAATAGAAGATCAAAGTATGTGACGTCAGAGATGCATCATGCTCGTAGGCTCGGCGCACACGACGTGCACTTGATGTCTGATTGAAATCACTTCATTTTATTTACAGTTCTTTCAGCGGCGCATTCGCGATGCCTTTTCAAACTCCATCGCTTATTCTCTCTCAGCGCTCGAGTGCTCTCGATAAATTACGCACAAGTTACAAGTTTTCCTTCTGTTTGCAAGATATGCTGTTATTTTATATTATTACATTATATTATCATTACTTCCATTACAAAGCAGCCTTTTGGAGTTTTCAATTAATAAAATAGTATTTATAATTCTATATCAAAAATATCCTATCACAACATTCGCACTTTTATTTATGCGTTTCCATAAATTACTGTAACTTTTTAGCGTTTTCATATTTCAATACTAAAGCTAGCTAAGCTTATAATTAATGCTTCTACTCGTAATTAGAGCACACACGTTCCTATGTAGATACTTGTGACATATTTGACATGTCAGTGCAGCAGGTCACAGGACAAAGTCAACATAAAATTAATTAAAACCGATTCCATGCATTTCGTGTGGGTTCCTATGTCGTGAATGACAACGATAAGTCTGCCTCATCATTATACTAATTTTTAATGATAAAGTTTCGATCAATACTTAATTGAAGTTTTATAATTAGGACATTTTATTAGAAAGTCAGTTATTTAACACATAATATCTGTTCCTGTCCCTTGTTCCGAGTAAGGAAGACCGAATTTAACAGTATATGTCGTTAATGACTAAAGAAACTCGAATGTAAAATTTCAATAATCTTTGATGATTCTCTGCGAATACCTAATCAATTAAACATTGATGAATTAATGAGAAGTTAGTCTTATTTCAAGTAAAGTATAACACAACTATAAGTTTGTCTACGTCTTAACAAGTACGATAAGTCCGCTGAGTGTTGCAGCTAAGTAACGCAGCTTAGCGTTGGCCACTTCCTTTCTTGTTCGAATTACTACTGTTCTCAAATTAAATTCTCCAAATTACATTATTAAAAGATTGAAGAAACACTACAGAAGTTATCTTTAAAATGTACGTAAAACTGTCTACTTGAGTGAAGGTTGCTGTAAAACTTAATGTATTTCTTAAAGCCAGCAAAAGGTAAGTAACGTTCGTTGTATCAATTTTAACATTAGATCATGGTACTAAGAGTGACACGTGTTCCATTCCGGCCCTAAGGCACGTGCTTCATGTGTCCGAGCACGTGCGCGTGGCGGCGCTAGTCTCGCAGTGAGCCGAGTGTCGCAAATCGTCGGCCACGTTTGTTCATTATCAATCAAAGTCACGTGTGAATATGTGGACGGACGATCCTCTCACATATTTCGCAAAACCCGCGCTTCGTTATTTCATTTGTCGTTCTCTGTCGGCTGAGCGAGATTTTTTCAACGCCCTTTGTGATTCCTATATACATTTGCTCGCAGAAAACATTGAAAGCCATATTTCGTTTGCTTTACTTTAAAAATGAAAGCATACGTTAAGAAGAAATTAAGCAATTTGTTCAATTTTGAATTCAAACTTTAATTTTAGTATTAGTAAATTAGTGAGCAAATTAGTTCGAGTGAAAATGTGTTCTTTTTTCATATTCTAGACCGTTGCTCGTGTGAACAAATACCAACCCTTGTCAACTTGCAAATTCTTTATAGATGACCGCCGCCTGATGTTTCTTAGAATAAAACATTTATCTATTCACGTATTCTACAGCAGAATGCTGCGGGACTGTTTTCATAAATTAATATACAAAAGCGGTTGTAGGACAAAAATGGCAGTGTCTAGACCGCGCTGTAATGCTGCGTATTTGCATACACATTTACACAGGCTTACGCTGAGCCTGCTTAACGACGAACTGCAGCCACTCCCACCTATTATTGTTCCAATGCCGCGCCATTTGACTTAATAACGTCCTTACCTTTCTCTCATTATACTAATGTATATTATTAACTTACAGATGTTTAAGTCTTAAGGGTAAGTCGGTAATAACAATTTGTGTTTCGAAATTCCTAATTATTTTTTTAGACATAACAAAAAAAACAATTGAAGTATGTTGTAACTCATTTGTTCATTTCCCAATGGAAACTGTAGTTTCATTTTTCAACTGATTAAGTTGACATTCGCTGACATGTATGAGGACGGGCCAATGTCAGTAATATCACGGTGGTTGAATATCTCTATGACCTGCGTATACACAGAGCAGTTTAGCGCCGAACACCATAACATGGAAATCGCCAGTGCGTGCGTGAACGCGTGAAATTGTCACAGGCGGTAACTGACATCGATATGCGGCGAGATACCAACGTAATTCCGGTAATGCTCCGTATGTATTATATTATTATTAGAAGCAGTTCATGTAAATAGATCATAATAATTCACGAACGCTGGTAATTCTGAGATATGACTGAATACTTCGACTATTAGTAACAAAGGAATTACGACAATAAAGTCACTTAATGGTAGATTGAGCATTCCTTTAGTGTAGAGTTCTCATATAAAATCAACAATAAATGGCTCCCTTAGTAACTATTATGCGAGTCGGAGTATGCATGTAATTGACAATATGTCGGAAATAATATTGTTAAAAGATAATA
This sequence comes from Papilio phestus, assembly GCA_018231625.1. Classification (NCBI taxonomy): domain Eukaryota; kingdom Metazoa; phylum Arthropoda; class Insecta; order Lepidoptera; family Papilionidae; genus Papilio; species Papilio phestus. Next base: position 7,389 of record DVQH01001814.1, on the reverse strand, counting down.
GGTGTGTCCGAATTTTCGGTTCGCTTGTTTTTGCATTTTTAACTGTAAAATATCTTTCGGCAAGTATGAATAACACATCAATTGCAGTTATTCGTGAAACAAAGCTCGATTCTCGTTTTCGTGAATAATAGTCTCTTCATAGCGGGGAATCCCATTATCTCCATCTACGGAAATAATTAAACCCGAAGCCTAGCTCCCCCCAGTTCCCCCCCCCCCTTGTGCCCGCACACAACTGTTTATCTCAATCATTTTCAATGACGAAGTATTTACTAAACTTCGTTTATATCCTTGTAATCTTAATTTCATGTAGTACTAACATTATGTCATTATTCATTTTTAGAAGTATACTTTCCCTGTCACTTTTACGGAGAGTCGGCACAGTATGTGTTGCTCTATACGTCTCTATCAGCTGTCATATCTGAATTCACTCCCATAAGCATATCCTCTTTCACACAATCCATCCATACTTTCTTCAGTATTCTCTACGATTGTATCCACGTCCAATCCTGATACTATATTTTTTTTGGTAATTATTAAAACTGGAAATGTTAAATTTCGATCTCCTTGTTTTAATCGTTATCGTTGCTGTTCTCGGTTATACAATCAGTTAAGTTATTAACTTAAACTTAAGGTAGCTTTTAATTAGATTTGATATTGTAAAGGATTGCTACGTTAGACAAAGTTGCGACTTCCAATTTAATATTGTTTGCAGCAGCAGAGTTGTTTATTAAATTGTAACAGTTAGTAAAATGTTAAGATTTTCGTCGTGTATTTCATTAAGTCAGGAATTTTGAAAAGCTTTTCCAAATATCTACATATAAGACAACGTAATTTTAATATAGAATGTAATATAAAAGTTATTCAAATAACTAGTATACATTTTGAAATACATGTTATACAATAAACGTTATAAATAACAGAGTCAGAGATAACGCGGTGCCCAAAGTTAACTAATTGGAATTCCTAAAGGAAACTTTGTTGTTGGCTTTAAAAGCAAATACAACTCACAAAGGTAATAGAAGCTCCACAGACGGCGGACCTTTGTAAAACTCATAAGATTTGGAACCAATAAAGATTGATCGTGTCACTAAATGGAATGTCTTTAAGTGCGTAGAGACCAAGAATTTAATTTCCTACCCAGTAAACTGTTCTTTGACTAAAAATACAGTTAATTCGAAAGCTTTTCATGGCAACAAACAAACATGCGAAATCATAACACTCAAGATGACAGTTTGCCTTATTAAATTTAATCCTAAATGGTTAGTAAATCTAATTCTTCGACTATACATATCTAAGGTTGACAGGACAACAAAAACGCCGCAGCTACGCGGCTCACGGGTGCTTCTCTTTGTGTTCAAATTAGTCTTTGACTAAAAGAAAACAGTTTCACATAAAAAACGGAACTTATTTTACGGAAAAAAGCCTTTATGTTTGTAGGATTTTAATCTTTGTAGTTGATAAATAGAGTATAAGTCAGATTAAATACTTTTTACTATATTAACAAATTCTTCAAATGTATTTAACCATGTCCTATTTTAATTAAATTAAATACCTAAAATGTTTGAGATTTGTTCCGCACAATGATGTGTGCATACAGTAGAGTCCCATGTGATAGGGGTCGCTATCGTCGCTAGGAGCCACTAGTAATGAAACACCCTTATCAAAGCTGATACATTTAGAATTAATTTCTACAATCAACATCGACCGAACACTTTTGTTACTAAGCTGATGTTGAACAAATTGAAAATGTTGAATTTTAATCAAAGTATGTATTAACCTAAAAAATAACCTACGTAAAAAATAATCGTTTACTGTTTAAGAATATGGTTTCATTATAAAAAGTATTATACAAAACACCTAAAGCAATTGAATCTGCACATCTATAGAAAATTAATTTTTTATTTCTAGTATTTAAATCATTTTGTAATTACTTTAGGTACACGATAAGTAACGAGAATTCGCTACAGAATTAACAAGTCCATTGAAACGTATGCAGTTATGCAACATAGCTGAATATTCCCTCAAATTGGTATTGAAAATGTAGAGTATTTAATAGCATTACTTGGAAATACTGGCGATTTCAACGCGTTCTGATTGAGTGGAACGTTCTCGGAATGCCGAGTTTTATGTTATAATGTGTAACATCTGGCATTCCGGACACGTACTGACTCTGGACCTCTTATGCTTGCTCTAGACATATGAAACATAACAATTTTACCTCACTTTCTATAAAACACGCATAATCTGATTAGATTGAAGGCTAGCCAGAAAGAAAGCTAGACAAAAATATTCCATTTTTAATCAAAAAAATGCATTAAACACGATATTAAGTAATAACTTAAAAAGCATTTATTTGTTCTGTTATACAACTTGTAGTAAATCAATTATATTAATTATGGAAACTTTTTAAGAATATAACTTGTTACGCATTTACTATTGATACCAATACTTAACTAGATAACAATTTTATATAGCTTTTAATACAGAACAAGTATTTAAAAATGCCTGAATATCGGCAAGTATCCAAACAAACGCTATTTACCTGTGTCTAAGCGTCAGTGCGCTCAGTGCGCTCAGTGCCGACTCAAATCTAGTTAGTGCAAGCACCAATTACGATCTGTTTACGAGCCGGATGTTACCATTATCGTCGCAATGCTTTAGCGAAGCCTTTCCCACTAACATTTGTTCTAATTGTTAAACGTGTTCTTTTAATTTGAACTAAAACTTTATAAAACCAGTAGGCAATTATCTGAAAAGTTTTCAGCTCATTACACGCAATTTCTGATACACGAATGGTACGTTGTGTTAATTACATATTGTGAATATATGTTGTGCAACATTTACGTGACAGAGTTATTTGGCGGCGTGACGGTACGTAATTAACATTTGCGGTAATCATTACTATTGATTAGTAAACGGCTTACTACCGATGTGCTTGTAGCGAGTACTACTTTAATATGATACCGTCCTAAGTTCTGATTTAGGAAACTAATAATAATGTGTTAGTAATTTCAAGTTACTAAATTGCGTTTACGCGCTTTACAATTTCAGTTAATAGACTACTTTTAACGATATACAAACTTAAAACGCTTGATAAAATTCTGTCCACTATAATTTAGAATAGCTTTAAACCATGTCCATGCAACATAAATAACAGCAATAGCGCAAACCACACATTGTCCAGTTACTTCCTGAAATGTTTTACATTTTTAAAATAGTTAAAAAGACCGCATAAATTGTTTCTAACAAAACAGTAGTACAGTTTGGTTCCATAACTCTAGATGTACGGAGAGCAAGCAGATTACTCGCAGCAGGTGAGTGTGACGTAGGGGGAGACATAAATTGTCAAACCGACGTGACTTAGCGTGTTAGCGCCGACGGCGGCAGGTCTCAGGTGAGTGGGCGTCATTGACGCGTGACGAACTACTCGTTTCACGTTATATCGGCTACATGTTCCTACATCGGATACATTACTCAATTTTACTTCTGTATAAGAAACAAAACAATGACCGTAGGCTCATTTAGGAGTACATTACAAAAATTATCTGATTTAAGTTTTGTTTTATCAATTACACCTCATATCGTGTGAGATGCTGTCTTTTATCTTCTGTTTAATATTTAAACGGAAGCTTGCCCGCATTCTGGAGGCAACTTTGCCATTTGTCGACGTCGCTGTGAACTATATAGCTACCCGTGTGCATCTACCAGCGAGAATCTTATCTTTAACAATTTGTAATGCTTTAAATAACACTAAGATAAAACGAAGTCTGTCTTAAAAGCCTAGTTTGAGAGTTACTTTCCAAATACTTGATTAATATGGTATTAATTCGAAAGTTGACGCAGCCATATATCCTCTTTATACATTCCCGTAATGTAATTTCGGATTCAGTTAACTTTAAATTGAAAGTAAGTCCAAACAAGGTAATTAAAACTCCGCCGGACCGCGCGCTGTCAGGACCAACTCACTGCACTGTCTGTATTCTATCTGTATAAAATACTTTGTATGTTCGTCAATAATTTTGTTAGATAACACAGAAAACTAATAATACTGACACAACATTATGTAGCACTCATTTTTTTATTGTTATGATCAAAAACAAAACATGATCTAGTCTATTTTAAAGTGAAACACTTAAAAAAAAACAAAAAAAACGTTTTCTGTTTCTACTCTATAAGCGTTATTGAAAATGATCTTTAGTCCTATAAGTAATGGTTCAAAATTGCGTGGCGTTAGTTACAGAGAACATCCCATGCCAGCAGGCGACCAAATGAAAATACATAATATAAGCTTAAATATCAAATGTAACATATACGTCAGCAAGCCAATGGAAAGTTTTGTAGAGGCCACTGCAAAATACAGTATTAACTTTTAAAACTGATCCCTTTTAAAAGATGTAAAATAATTTCCATCGTTTTATTTTTTAAATTCCACGACCCAAAGATAATGCATGAGTAGTATGATATTTATTGCCAACGAGGCCTAAATCACAGTCTAGAGTAAAATGTAGTTTGTAATTTTTTCAGCTACACATATATTTCAATTATGAACTTTAAAGATTTCCACGTTCGAAGCATTTGCAATTTTTTTGTATCAAGTACAAAAGAATGATATACTTTTGTTCTATTATTTACTCTTTGTTACAGATGAACGAAATCCTCAGGATGAGTAAAACATGAGATAAAAGGTTCCTGAATGATTTATCAGCTTCTTTTATAAGTTTCGCATTTAATGATTGGCGATAATAAAAAAATCTACCACTTTATCGTCATGTTTTATTACTGAACATTTTTTCTGTTTGAATTATTCATTAAACTGAAATGTTTTTTTAATCAACCTTTTCTATTCTATACTTTTTGCTGCTTTTGTATACTATACACATTTTCGAAACCTTATCGCAAATTTAAAAAGAAATAAAAAAATACAGTCAACTCTAAACTACTAAACGTTAAAACTGTGTTGTTGATACAGTGACTTTGTACTACATTTTCTTCTTCGAATCGTCGCCTTTGTGTATTCTTTTAAAGCTTGGAAGCTATTTTATTAATTAGTTTTATCTTGTTACTCTCGAAGTGGAGCACACGAGCACATTTACAATACTTTCCTTTCCTTTGATACATAACACCGTTAAGCTTTCTCATGTCTACTTTCATAGCAGCTCTTAAACACTAAACAAAAACAACTTATCTGAATAGAGATTGACTCAGAGACATTAAGTGATTTCCCTTAGTGACAAATGACTGTAACTGACGTGAGTTAATTATCAATGACATAGACAACATTATTTTTGAGTTTCCATCAGCGTCATATTTGTGTAGCAAGGCTTTGTTCTAAGCGAGGGAACATGAAATCTGAACGCAATCGTTCTGTCGAAATACAAAGCAATCTACGTTTTCTATCAACTGCAAGCTCACATTCTGTTGTTTGAATCCAATTGAATTAATTTAGTAATACCATTCAATATAATTACTGATTTTCTGGCAGAAAAGTTAATAGATTAAACAATTCCGTCTGTAGCGAGTTTTAATACATAAACGTACAGAAGTGGGAAATGTAAAATTGAAAGGCATATTGTTTAGCATCACTCAAGAACTTTCTGGCCGTGGTAATGATGCCCTGCCGAGTCATGAATTTTAATTTTACAAGTTTTCCATGATCCTTTCTCGACCGTTTGATATAAAATCGGTTTAAAAATAGAACAAAACAACAAACTCAAGCGCGATAAAAACACGTATCGAATTTGAAATATTTGATAACAAAGAGCACTAGAGCTAACTGACAAAGCCACACGACGTTTTGTGCTGCGCGGGAAAGGGGGCACATCCTCACTGCTCTGTTGGTATTGCGACTGTCCCATACAATAGCAATGCCACTGCACGCTTGGACATCACTCTAAATAAGCTGACGTCACTAAACTCTCCCTCTAATTGCGACAAGATTCTCAATCGTTTCAACGTGTCGTCTCGGCGAGTATTCGTTTTGATCTACTACGAAATTAAAAAAGGAGTAACATTTTCCCTCTACGTACATCTTCACTGACGCTGCTGCCTAGTGCGGTCTGATGCGGTCTGATGCGGTCTGATGCGGTCTGATGCGGTCTGATGCGGTCTGATGTGGTCTGATGCTGCCAGAATGTAGTTACATTTACTGTTCCTTTAATATCTTTATATTAATCCCTATCTATAGTTATTTCACTAGTTACATTTTTCATTGCTAAATATTTGAAAAGTTCCAAGAAAGCTCTCAGCCGCCACGTTTCGTCCAGTTCAGAGCAACACTTATTTACACAAACGCGACGGTTTTCCAAGGCCGACGGGTACTTAATTTATTACCCTTTTGTTATATGCAGAGAATTTTTACGTTGTTGCGGACTTTAGAAGCAGTTTTATTTACATTCAGTCATGTTTATATTTTACATTCTGCTGCTTTCGTCTCTCTCAAGTTTCCTGCTACTGTCTCTTGCTAACAACAAAGCAGCGCTCTCAACCGTGTTTATGTCCACTAACATGTTTATATTCTTTTTTGTGCACTTTAAATCAAATGTTTATTAATGTAATAGTTATCAAATGTGTAATAATTAACTTCCAACCTTTTCGTGCCAATACAATTATTAATGTATTTACTTACTTCTATATCATCTCATAATTTACATCTGTACATTCAGATTCCTTTATAATTTGCAATATTGAAACAGGAATTTAAATGAATATGGATACTAGTTGAAACATAAATAACAACTGTAAATGAGTAAATCTAGATTTGATTTATAATACCTCTTCATTTCAATGTAATAGTTCCGCGTCTTAATTGAGGCTCGCTATAAAATTTCTTTCGTATTCATCGTTGAAATTCCTCCGTTTATTTTGTGACTTCATTTAATTTCATTGTTCGGTGCGAAAGGAATTTGAATGACGGAATTACTCCAGCCTTAATTGGTTTCAACCGTTTTATTCAGCTCGGCCTTTTGTGTTTGGAAATAAAGAGTTTCATGTTCAACATTTAACTACACTTTTTTTTTTTTAATACTATATTTCGTTTCCACTAAATCTCTTTGTAGGGTTGTTCGAATTTCATGTGTTCCTGTCGAGCCCGGCTCGAATTAATTCATCACAAAAACATGAAACGTAAAATGCAAAGTTTTCATTTTGATAACCTTTAAAAATCGAGAGCTTGAACAACGCCACCTTGCAGGGGAAAACTATACCATTGTGGTAAAAAGTGCTTCCAACATTTTTCGAATGCTGCCTTTGCATAGTTGTTAATTTTACAGTTAATTAGTCTTTTGTTGCACTTTACTCATTCATACATATCACGTTAAAATTAATTTAATATAAAATCAAACTAATATTATAAATGCGAAAGTTTAGATGGATGGATGGATGTTTGTTAGA
>DVQH01001813.1:0-11455 GCA_018231625.1 Papilio phestus | reverse complement strand
GCATTGCCACAGTGCGACTCCGTCCACCTCACGACCGTCCGTTCTCATAGCTGGGAGTCGCCAACAAGCTTTCTTGTCTATGATAACAGAAATTGTTAATCAATTCTAGTCTTGAGCCATTCATTATCAAGCATTTAAATTGTAGCATTTTTAAGATTACTACTTCATTAATAAAAATAAGTTGAGTTTGTAGTTTAGAGTTTAAACAGTACTGTCGCTCATTTCATGAATCATTTCATTTTAGAATAAAATTCTAGACATTTTGAGTTGTCTGATGAACTCGAGCTAAATCGACAGTTGTTTTAAAATAATGTGAAACCTATTATAAAGCTTATATTTGACAAAAATCAGAGATAAACTGTCATAATTCATTTTGATAAGGATATAAAATATAATAATTCTACTATTAGCAATAGAGATAAGGTATTGCCTTAAAGGCAAGTGCAAACTAGTGCCCTCTGGTGAGGCAGTCTGTCAGTATTGGCTGCAAACGCAATGAGTGGTGCGCAGACGCAGTACGCACATACCACCACCAACATTATCAACTAGACCTCAACTGGAAGTACAAAGAGGTGGTGCTTCTTCCACTATTTGTTTTTGACTAGTTTTTTAGAAATTGCATTGATTCCTGATAATTAAATTATGGGAAAATTTTAAAATACATGAATGTCCAGTGAATAAACCAGGTTAATTTTGTTGTACGCTGTTGCAATTATTCTTTATAAGAATTGAGCAATAGGTCATTTTGGGAGACACCTCCTCTTTGCAAGAGATGTCAAAGTGTACTAGCAACACCACACTAGCACCACGGCCACAGAGTTGCAGTCACTTTCACCAGCGTTAGTGTTGGTTTGTTTTGCTCCCACACGCCACTGTTGCCCCTTTCATGACCAGTGCTTGTTTGACTCACTTTGCCCAATAACTCCAGTGATCACTCAACCACCGTCCCATGTTTTGTTGGTTCGATTCTAGATTAGTATTCGCCAGTCATTGATTATTATTGGTGTATATAGTTGATCATCCTGCTTTTCTCCATCCTGGTTAGGCTTTGCGAAGACCATTTCTGGTAGAGCAGCGAGCGTTTAAATTGCGTGAGTACTAGTAGAGGAAGCACGCGAAGCGAAGCAATGGCAAAAAGTGCACTGTCACTGATGCCAACACGATACTGGCTCGGTCAAGTCCTAACTCATCGAGACGAATGCTTGGTGCATCGATCTTAGTTGGGCTACTCGTTGCAAATCACAGAATTCACAACATTTTCCCGGTTATGTCCGGTATATGTTTGGCGCATTCGATTGAGGCATTAGTGTTGGCCTACCCAAAGTGGGTGCTCGTGACGCTTCACCAGTATCGCCATCCGCATTGCTTGTCTTTTCTCTCACATACTCGTCGCTTATCGCAATAAATTTCAACGACGACAATTGCTAACGACTCGCGGTATACAATCCCGCATCAAGCTCAGCAACATCGCTCCACTAATAATAGCACTCGCAACAGTGTCGTGTCTAATTTTGTATACCTCGCTTCGTTGTTGAATGAGATGATATATTGATTTGTCACCGAAGTCATGCTCGGCCTCTGATGACACTTCTTTTCCGATTCGATATCGGCACTCATCACTACATTTGTCTGACCATACGCTTGCTCTCACTTGTCGATTGTGTGTGTGTGTGTGTCTCTCTCTGCTCGTAAATGCTTTGTTTTTAATTTGTCGTGACTCAGTTTCATTACGACTCGATATGTGATGGACACTTTATTTGAAGTGATTCTAATTGCTCTCGTCAAAAGCACACCAGTGCGAGCGGAGAGGACGGCCCAGTGAAAGCAGTGGGAGCGGAGGAAGATGGGTTCCAGACAAAGCACCACCAGTAGTGCGTCCCGAGTGGTGCAAGCCGAGGACAACGGCGCCTCTTACTCAAGCACTCCCTTGCGGCACAGTAGACCTAGCGAGTCGGACCAGATGCGTGGTGACTGGCGGCAGCGAGCCCGGAGTCTCACCGCGGTACTCACTGGCACCGATGCTCGTCCTCCGCCATCCAGTGCCATCGATGTTCTACAACCCTTCTCCACCTCGCCATCAGACATCTTCTCCATGTCATCCAGTGACACGGAAATGTCCGCCTCGTATAGCCTCACGCCTCACTCATTGCCAGTATCGCTGATCCAATACCACAGTATGTCTTGCGCACCTTATTTGAGTTGAGCATTGCTGTTAATCCGCTTGTCACCTTTAGATTTCAAGTGTCCATTTTGTTCGAAGACTGTGTTGCCCGATGACATTGAGTGTCACCTGGTGATGTGCATTACGAGGCCTCCCCTCAACTATAACGGTATGTGTGTTTTTGTATAATTTAATGCGAGCTGCATTGTTGAAACTGGTCATCTTTTCACTAGAGGATATTTTGACTGAGGACAAAGGCGAGTGTGTCATATGCTTGGAAGAGATGCTAAAAGGGAACAAGATTGCTCGTCTTCCATGTCTTTGCATATATCACAAACTGTGAGTGATTTCATTTGAACAATTTTTCAATTGTTCATTAATTTAATTTTTTTAATATTTGTTAGCTGTATTGATGCTTGGTTTGACGTAAATCGCTCTTGTCCTGAACACCCCATAGACTAGATCTTCTTATCTTTCTTCATACACTTTATATAATATTTTTATTTAAACTTAATATTCTTTACAAAATACTGTCAAGTGGACGGTAATGTTGTTATGATCACTCTAAACAATCTTGTTTGCCAACCCTTGTTGGTTTTGTCGCTTTATTTATACCCATAATGTGATACATTGAAACTTGCCATTTTGTTGGCACTGCTAACCTGAGACATCTGTTATTGGTCAACGCAAATCCTTTTTGTTGATACAACAAACAGTACTTTTACACTTTTTTATTGCTTTGTTTTTATTTATAATTTAAACTTCGTCTTATATTTTTCAACACATGTTTTAGCTCGATATTGTAAAAACTATTTATTATGTTTTGTTTTTTACTGAAAAGCGGTAGTTGATTATATTGATTGCAAGTCTGCCTCAAAGGAGTACACCCGAATGCAATGTGCCTTAGCCAAACTATGGGCTGCAAACTACCTGTAGATCACCCCTCTTCTATCTTTGTGATGAATTGTTACTTTTTTACAACAAAACCGACTGTTACATGACTGATTTATAGGTTTAATTTTTTGAAATATGATTATTATTCTTATTTTCCATTAAAATTAGTCTAGTAGAATTTTTAAAAATACATGTAAAAATTATTTTTTTATATATTTATTAACTATATAACTTCATCATGAAAGTCATCAATAATTGACGTTGGTTTTTGTATCTACACTTTTCGCGCGCACTTGTAACTTGACTGCGATACTGTAACTTTGTATAGTGATATCTCCTTTATATATATTTTTGTGTATATAAAAGTGCATTTTGTATCGCATTCTGGTGCAACAAAGGTATATTTCACTATGCGATGACATGTTTCACGAAAAATAAACTGAATTGAATTCACTGAATATGCTTTAGCTATGGCTCTAAACTTAACCAGCATTTTTGTTCAAAAACTTTCTCATAAACTAATTTGTGTTACTGGTCTTGAAAGTGGCCGCAACACAAACCAGTGTAAAAGAAAGTTTCCGAACAAAATTGCTGGTTAAGTTTAGAGTCATACTTTAGTTAATAGGTAAAAATACGCATTTATTTACACTTAAAAATACTATTGATGAACAAAAAAAGTGATATGTACAAAATGTAAAAGGTGTATGTTTAGTGCAAAATCATCAGAATATATAACAAAAAAATGGCACATGGATGATAACTAATTGACATGCTTATGGGTGACATATACAGGTGGCTTGCTGTGTTCGATTGACTTGACTGAAAAGAAGATATCACATTGAGGGAGAGGAGGCGCAATCTGGGCCACCAATTCTGATTGACATGTGTGGTAGTTTGTTCATATTATCGGTGATGGGGCGGCTCAGGTGACAAGTGAACAGTGACATGTTGAAGGTTAGTTGACTGATTGTGAAACTTGAGAGCGATAGTACAGTTGACTGGGAGAGGTTGAGGAAGCCTTGGAATCATCCGTCGACGAATCATACCAACTGGCATTGGCAGTGTCTTGCGAACCAAACTGGCTCTCGTCAGCTGACCGGCAGTGATTGTCTTTCGACAGACTAGCTGATTGTTTCTTAATCTTCTGGTGAGCCTCAGCAATGGCTAGTGTTGCTTGGTGCACTTTGCGATAGATCTTTTCGCCTTCAAGCGTGTGAAATATGAACATGCCTTCTCCAGTGGCACAGTGGCGTCCAGCTTCAAAGGTAAACTTGGTCAAGTCGGAGCCTAAGAATCAAAATGAACATTGTATTAGTTGATCACTTAAAGGTGATTCACTTGAGTACACACCGTATCGGCGAAGTGTAGTTAAGGGCCATGCACAGAGTTTGACTTTGCTGTTGGCCATATCCCACAAGTAGATGTTCTCGTGTGTTACTTGCAGGAAGCATTCACCATACACCTCAAGCTTTGAGGTGGGCATCAAGTACACTCGAAACTGCTCTTTCAGTTCCTTTCTGATGCCAGGGCCTAGGATGTCAGGTTCCCCGTTGGCGATCCCTACAGAGGGCAAGAAACATTCCTGCATAGTTAACTTGACCCAGTTATCCGCCTCGAATTCTATATCAATAAACCAAACATAGTGAGAGGGCGACAAATTACATTCAGTATAAAAACATACCTGAGTCACAGGAGAAGTGTTTAGTAGAGCCATCGTTGAATTCGATGGAGAATCCGTGTTTCTTGGCATGTGAAGAGAGCCGAGTGACTGAAGATACACTGGTCAAGAGTTGCACCTTGTGTTGTTCCGCGTGGCCTGCAGCCCACTCATCCTGCCACTTTTCTAGCCTGCAAGGTCCTTTGCCGGAGGCACTTCGTAGTATAATCCATCGCTTTTGCCATAAACCTAAAGATCGACTTTTGCAGCGTAGATAGCCTTGTTTCACAACATCACTAAGGTCTGAAGCCATTTTGAGTCTTGTGTTGTTTGGGACTTGTTGGCTCGGCTCAGAATACTTTTATAAGACGCCACTTCTTCCGTGCCATCAAGGCAGTGGGTTGGCCATAAAACCTTGTCTAGACGATGCCACGGTCCCGGGTGGTCGGCAGGCACAGACAAAGCAAAGTTGGCGCCGAGACGAGTTACGCGATTACGCTTGGCATTATTTCAGCAGTCCAGTACCCAGGTTTAATTGTTTACGTAACTCATTAGCGACCAGCGTGGCTTGGCACTGGTCAGTTCGGCGGACGGACTACGACGACGGGCATCGGGAAGAGGAACACAAATCCCCAGAGGTGGCCGATTGGCACTGTGGGAGGGTGAGGTGTACGGCTCACGGTGCCTGCCGTGTCACTGGTGACAGGTAACACTGGCAAGGTACGCGCAACAAGTGCCAACCAGGGACAACGAGCAAGACGAGCGAACACTGCAAAGTGCTTCTCTGCTCTCGCCACCACAGCCGTCGAGTCGGCCAGCCACCGAGGCAGGGGTACCGCCACTCGGCTGCTGCACTCAGGCCAAAAGGAGAGCACAATTTGAATACGAGCTTGCCGAAGTTGAGTTGGGGGCGCTGCTACTATTACCACGATAATGGTGATGGCCAACCGCAGCGAGAAGACACACCGCCCAACACTATTGAGAGACAAGTACTTTTTGCTTTTATCTAGGAGAATTGTCCAAAGGAAACTTAACTTGAACGATTTGCAGAATACCTTTCTTGGTTTAGAAATTTCGAATTTTATCAAAAGTTTTTCAAAATTATACTCATTTTTAAAAAAACATCAATATTAATTTCTAGTAAGTCAAAAATTTGACTTGGTCTTATATTCAATCTGCAACAGACCTTTTCTGCTTGTTTTATGCTAGTGTTGGGTTATCTACACTCGGCACTGCCTCTTAGAGGGATCGGGTCTGCCTTCTCGCAGCAGTGGCCTGACTGGCTGGCAATTACCACGGACAGGCTAGCTGTGGCGGTCGGTCGGGCTCGCTCTTCCCGACACTGCTCTGCCTGACCACTTGCTGCATCGCTCTGTCCGCGTGGCTACTTTCATTACTTTTCTCTGCTTTTGCGCTGTTCGACTTATCATTCCCGTCGATTAGTTTTCTGCAGGCTGCCCACAATAGAAACAAACCAGTCAAGTGGCAGTGGGCCTTGCTCGCGGCTCAGACGCAGTGAGATGAGCTTGCATATGAGGTATTCCCCCTTGAAGCTTCTCTCGAATATGATGGACAAGTGACAAGCAAAATGGGCGGTGAGAAGGTGCGCACAGTGCATCTCACCTTCACCCGGTCCTTTGCTGTAATCACCCGAGCACTAGCTCCTGTGGGTGATCATGATCTGCCGGCACCCCAAAGAAATTGACCTTTCCTCTGGCGCTCGAGGCAATCGGTCTCGTTGGCGAATGATCCTTGCTCGCTCACACTCTCGCTGTTTGGCGTATTCACTTGTCTCTAGACTATAGCACACTCAGATGACGCTTGCCTCACTGTCAAACTTTTTTCCCCAATGTAATCGTACACGTGAAAGAATGCAATTCTTCAAAGTCTTCTAGTCAAGTATTTTATATCGTCCCCTACATGCGAGGGTTGTAGATTTGGGTGAAATGAGATATGGGAGTTGAGATTTGAGTTAGATTGACTTGAACTGAATTGCACAGCATTGTACCCGGGACTTGAGTTTACTTTTGTGTGAGTTTCTAAACGAGACCCCAAGTAGCGAGTAGTTGGGGTCGGTAACAATCATCAGGGCTCGTCAACGAATGATAATGAATAGAACGGTTGTCAATAGACGGGCCCGAGGTGGGTCAATTCGTGTTCCATGATTGAAGCGAACTTGCCCGTGTAATTTGCAATGAACCAAGTGGATTGTGTGCCGTGCCAGTGACCGAGAGAACTGTGGCAGTGCTTAGCCTAATACTATTATTAAACGAGGGGGTGCTGGACTGACATTGAAGCGCTCTACAGTGTGCAGAGTGCCTTTTGGCGCGAAGTGCTAGCATAAATCAGACCAGCGAGGCTAATCGATCGCGACAAGGGCTAATTCGAGACGGTCAACTTAGGGTCGGGTGGCACACTGGCGTCACTGACGCCCCACCATGGTCCACTGCCCGTTCAAGAAGAAACGCTCTCACAGGTGACCCACCTCACTACATTTGCTCTCCCATTGGCACCATTGTTCCCAATCATATCTCCGCTAAATACTTACTTGAGACAAATTTGACCAACCTTTACAATGCTTGAATTGGAAATTCTAAACTCTTTGGCAACACGTGACACGACTTAAAAAAAATTTAATAATAATCTTCAAGTACAAAAAGAAAGAAATAAAAGAGATTTATACCCAAATATAGGTAGACATGTGATATACACAAAAAGAAAGAAGATACATCATCGTCATTGGATTAAAAAGAAGGAATATATATATAATATATATGTTACCGGTTAAGTAGACAAACCGGCAGAAGTAGACAAAATGCAACTTGACCTAGACAAAATGACACTTTGCCGGTTTGTCTACTTGGTCGGAAACATATATATATATATATGTATATATATGCATCAATACAATGCTTATACAATATTACAACTTATTTCACATTGGTTATCATGTGCGCTTATGTGGACAAAAAGTCATTCATCCCAGTTTGATGATGTTTCATTTGATGTTTGAAGTACCTAATAATTAGAAAAATTAAACCATCTATTCCACGACTCTAATTACAAATAAAAAAGAATCAACATAACATAATAAAATCAACGTAATAAAATAATAAATAAAACCCCATTGTGTGGGCAAAACCAAGCAAAACGTAGACAAAAGGTAATGATAAATAAGTTATTTAAAATAACTTAAAATTAGAATAATGAAATTTAAAATAAATAAAAACTTTCATGAAACTAAATAGTAAGTTTGTATAACGCTGTACAATTGAATGAAAATAATTGTAAATAGTATGAACTTCAAAAAATAATTTAACAATAACAATTTGTTTAAGTAAAGCAAAGTTATTTTAAACAATAATTAAAAAACAGGGTCTTATAAGTTAAAGTTAAAATGATAGCAGCTAGATTGTTGCCAAGTTAAAAGAGTCTTCAATGAAGATACGAAAGGAAACGTTGCAACGTCTGGTCAATGATGGCGCACAATGGGTAAGGGTCTCTTTGCCGATTGATAGCAATGAGTAGCACAGAGTGATGGTGAGCAGAAACTGCTGGTCTCAGTTAGACTTCATCATCGGCAAAGGGTAGCGTGTTGAGGGACGACTCGAAGGAGGACAGTGAGTTGGCTGGCTCGTTGACTCTTCGGCTCAGCGACAAACCCAACTCGTTGATGACCTGCATCGGAAAGTCCGTGTTGTTATTGTTGGCGGTGTTGTTGTTCATTTGCGATTCCACCGAGATTAGAAGCGCATTCTTGTTGTCAAAGAGATTATCACAGGCTAACAGTGAATTGGCACTCAGATTGCCATTAGTGTCGTTATCACATTCGCGACTTTCTTGACTCGAAGTCAATAGACCCTGGTTGGCGGTAGCGGTGACACTTTCCGGCGGCGAAGTTGCACTTGATTCTGACTCTCTTTTCAACAACAAGTTGAGCTGTTCTTTCAACTCATCGGTTGTGTCAGCTGAGCCCGATTTGGTCAGTGTCTTTTCCGAAATCTCATTGATCTTTTGAGACTTCATCAAGCGAAAAGATTTGCGATTCTGGGCCTTTTGTCTTTGCATTCGATGTTTGGTTTGGATGAAATCCTCTTTGACAGATGATAGCGAGCCGCTATTTTCAATCTTTTTGGTAAAACTCTCGTGGTTTTCACACAAGGTTTCCCCACTTATTGAAGCTGGACTTTTCATCTTGTGATTCTTTGCATGAACTGTTAATCTCCTATATAGTTTAGGCTCAGAGTGTGTTGAATGTGATTGCTTGAGGCAGTCTAAGAGATAATTATTAAAAAACGTTAATGAGAGTGGCAAAAAAAGAATTGACCTACCATTATCGACGAGTTCAGGGTTGTCGGGATAACTGGTTCTGCGAACAAACATTTTCTTATCAGCTTGGTTCGAAGTGAGCTTAACACTAAGTCCTCTCGAAGCCAATCGTCTCGAGTCGGAGCCTAAGCGAAAACTGAGGCCTCGCAAAACTCTTGGCTTGGCAGTGGTTGGTGAAGCCATGACAGGCTCTGTGGTAGTGCTAATCGGTACCGCCGTGACTGCTGTGTTCGAATTTGAAGAACTTATGTTTGAAATCTTTGATGCACTTGCTGCAAGTTGAGAGAAGGCAAAACTTAACCGATGTCCACTGGTCTCTGGCTTCTCGCTGGTTCCGGTGCTGTTGGGTTCTTGAATGATTGATCGACTACGTTCATCAATGTGAGGATTGTTCTTGCGTCGAATAATGTCTTCACGCAACGTCTTGAGCTCGGTCACCAAAGAGACAAAGAGACTACCTTTGGAGCGATTCATAGGAAGACTTGCTCCATTGAGTTTCTCTCGAATTCTCATCTGGTATACTCGCTCTATCTCTGTATCACATGTTTTGGCGAGGTATTTACATCGGATGTATGGCAAAATCAAAACAAATAGTGGAGTTCGGTATGTTGATGCAAAATCGATAAAGTTCCAAAATGTGGAACCTATTAAGTGTGGCTTGTCAGCTAAATCCCGGATACATTTCGATATACGATACCACTCGGTTGTTAACTGCTTTTCAAAACAAGTAATCAATATTTTCAGTCCTGTTTTAAAACAAGTTATGTTTATAAATTTTAAATAATTTACAAAAAACATAAGATACATACCAAGAAACCCAATTTGTTGTAAAGAAAACTGTTTAAGTTGAATACCCGCTTGGGAAGAGTCACTGCCTTTGGTATTGGCTTTTGTATTGATTGGTTTTAGTATGTTAAGTATGATGTTCAAGACAAAACTAATGTCACACTGGCGTAACTTGGGAATATCTTTCATTCCACTGGTGATTCGAACGCATAACGGATAGATCATGTTCATTAGGTAAATCTCACTTTTCTCGGGAGAAGAGAAAGCACTGCTGCAAAGTGTCTCCAATGACTGTGACTCGCCCAGTTGAATCATTTGCAAAGAGATCAATCGAACAGCTACTGAAGTGAATCCTGCAAAGTGCGAAATAGTCTGTGAGAAGAGCAACTTTAGATATCTCAAGCGTACCGGGTGGAGGTGCTTGTGATAGAGCGATAGTCCAAGTAGAGAATGCAGATGAGGACGAATCTGATAAGTTGAGTGCTTGATCGCCAAGTATAATGTTCTGACACACGTTGATTAGCGACTTGAGGTGAGGTAAGTGCACAATGTATGGATGCTTGGTAAAGGTCAAGTAAACTCCTTTTAAAAGTCTCTTGGCCGCCTCCCAGTCAGTGGTCCGCTTGATGGCTGTTTTCTTCGAGATCTTCGTAAATGTCTTGTCCAATCGCCGCAAAACCATGATGAGTGCAGGACGCATTTGCTCTTGACGCCATTCGGAGTTTGGTAATATCTCGTTCATGTACCTGCAGTAAATATTTTACTAGTAATCAAATTATTTTAGTTAGTTTACAAGATATACCTAACCAGACCCTTGCAAGCCATTGTTTGTGGATCGTATGGAGCTAACTTGAGCAGACTGTGTGCGATTTCGGCTAAGCGAATATGGCATTTCACATCCAACAATTCGTAACTCGAATTTTTTTGATGCAAATCAGGAATCTTTTTGCTCAGGTCTGATAAACGATTAGTACTCCGAGTTAGAAACTCTGAAACAATTTTCAACAACAGGTCTCGTGGTTTTCGATACTCCAGGCGGTTTAACTCAGCATCATCTATTTCGGAAGTGCGATTATATTTTTGTGAATAGTAGTTGTCAGCATTGTATTTCGAATGACTATCTTCATCAATTTCAAATTGCGGGGAGGTATTCTTAATACTTGCTTCCCGAAAGTCCATTGATTTTTGAGGACCAGTGAAATTTCTAAAAAAGAAACATGTCGTTAAGAATGGTAACCTCTCAAATGTTGTTCTGTGCTACCTTGTAAGAGCTTCGCAGTTATAGATAAGAGTTTTCATACAAACAGATATACTGTGAATCATTTGTAGTTCACTTCGAGGCCCACCGGGTGTCTCCTTCTTGGTGGTCAGTGACTGCATGTGCAGCAAGTGAAATGGCAAAATTGCATCCAACACAGTGAGCATTTGATGACCTCTCTCCGAGTCGGAGGCATATGATATGACTGTAACACAGAGTGATATCGAATCGAGAATAGTCAATGCTTCCGAGTCCATCTGATAACAGAAATCCAATGCCTAAAGAATTCACCAAGTAAAGTCAAGTTTGTAAGCCTATTTAACTATGGATCTAAACTTAACCAGATTTTTTGTTCGGGAACTTTCTTATA
>DVQH01001812.1:0-11457 GCA_018231625.1 Papilio phestus | reverse complement strand
GCTTGGGCTGTCACTCAATACGCGTTTAGCATTCCGATTCAAGGGCGCCCGAGAGGGCCGAACCTCGACTTGATCGGTTGCTATTATCTGATTACTGTTAGTAAAGAATTTTACGCTAATGCTACACCATCTTGATGGATGGTGAACACTATGCGTGCGATTTTTGCGATACTGCTTTGCACAGCTGCGTTGTGGAATGATTTCCACAACGCAGCTTCCATTTTCGGCTGTATTTCCAAACTACCACTTAGGGTCTTCCAAGAAGCGATCGTATCACCTTCTCAAAGGAAACGCATCTGTAGTTCCTATAATATTGCGGATGACTATTGACGCTAATGATGATCTCGATGTGCCCGTAAATAGTTTGTTCCTTCTCCTAAAAAAATACTCAAGCTTCTTTCAAGGCCGATTCCATTTTGCTGATTGAATCCATACAATCAATCGACGCATTGGGAAGCATACTTTCACTATAAGTTGAGTTGAAGCACCAGGAGATTTACAGACCTAATTTCTATAAATCGTGTAACAATTTTACGCATGTAATATTGCAAAGGTCATAAAGTCGGATATTGTTTTAGTGTTGCCGCTTCATGTTTATGTTTTGCTTAGTCCACTTTCCGTTGTTAACATACTGCTCGTGTGAAATGCATTTGTTATGGTAACATTGCCTCCACGTGCGCGATAGTTTATGTTGGCAACCCCGAGTGAACGCGCCCATTTGATATGTTGCCATGCACGAATACTGTTGCGAGATTTAATTTCTCCAAACGTAAAGGCACAAGCGTTGATTTACATGTATTTCTTGTCTTTAGTTTGTACATAAATAGTGAAAACTGACATTAACCTATAGCAAAAAACCTTACTTTGTTTTTGGCCTTGTACCTGTCTTTGGTTTTGGGCTGACCCCCCTCGCAACGACTGTAAGGTCATGTAATTTTATCCAACAACACAATCCTATAATAGATTTTACCTTGGAATGTTTATTATTTCGGTAAGACAGCAACAGTTGGCAGATAGTTCGTATCCATAACTGTCGGCGGCGCAGGCGCCGTGTTGCTGTCACGAATTTAATGAAGTCGTTTTGATAGTTGGCGCCAAAACACTTGCGTATAATTTGCGATACGGTATACGAATTTAATGATCTTGCTTCTCGTTAGATATACAATCAAAGACGCGCAATGCTAGATTCACTTCCTATATAAATACATATTCAGATAGACTAATAAACATAAGAATGTTGCCAGTACTAAAATACATCTGTTTTAAGTAGTTTTGAGTCTGTATTTTCTTAGGCGTCTGCTACAGATTCGATTGCATGATATCCAAGGTATTACTACAATAAATGGAGATTAATTAAATACAGTTTCAATTATACTAAAATGAAGCCTAGTGTAGTATTTCAACATGTTAGTTTTTAATTTGTAAGTATACAAACGTGTCAATCTAAAATCAAGTAATTTTATTGATTGTTGATGATTGGACACGTAGACGGCAGGTAACCTTGATCTGATCTCCAGTATGCTAATGTAGCCATATGCGAACTACGTCCACATTATATATGTACCGACCGACACACCTACCTCACATATCTATGTAGATACGACTAACGTTTCCGCGCCGTTCGTTTACAAATTACAAACGACATTACAACACTCGGAATATATTAAGTTTACTTTACATATAGATTATTAAATAAGTTCTCATAAACATAACCTTCCATTTCCAATTTAATACGAGTTAACTATTTTCAGTGTCAAAAATAACATCTCACAACTTAATTAAAAAATGATAAACTGTTTTTGCCAAAATATCGAATCTACTGATGCCAATACATATCCGCATTTGTAGATACGTTGTCTATCTTTATCTCCAGAGGAGTGGACGCACAGAAAACGGATGTTTCTTCTACAAATGAGTCGCATCCCCCGCCAAATCCCTCTCTTCCCTTCCATTCCTTATACAAAAAGTGTGAAAAAGGAGTAGAGGACTAAAATTAATCCACCCAAAAAACATTTTTCCAACTAATAGACAAAGTTTTATGCAAAATAATTTAATACACGACGTTTAGTTTTATATAACTAGTATGAAACGAGGCACGCAGAGGCGCCAATAAATATAGTCCGGCCGTCGTTCGCACAGGTGTCCCATATGATGTCATATGAGACCTGATCTACTGGTCTCCGGCAGTCATCCCCACTACACGTATTTACTTATCGTACGCCTTTGATGGCTTTCGAATAGCTTCGATGATTTTGTATTAAGATATTTGAAACTTGATAACTATATTCATATTTTATATAGAAAATGTATCGCAGTATCTTAAATTATAGATTTATCTTGTTTAAACATTTAGTACCGCCGGTTTCCCAGCTATATATATATATATATGTATAAACATTTGTTAGCGTTTTTGATTCGATAACTTCAAGATATGCGTTTCCGAACTACGTATCTTGAGATGTACTCCGTTGAAACTTAGATCAACTTAACACTTATGATTCACTAGGTAATGATAAAATAAAAACTTCAGAAACCCATCATTACTCTGTAATTATAAGGTATTGATAAGTATTATTGAAGACTAATGTAAGGTTATTTTCAGAGCACGGCGAGAGCACAGAGGATGCGAGGAGGACGGACCATGAGCGGCTTCCCACGGGATCCCTCGCCACCGACGGAGAAGGTCAGTTGATTTAATTATTTCATTAAGTTTTATATGCATTTAGAATTGTTTACTCTTGATAAACAAAAGACCCTTACTCGTTTAACAAAACCCAATAACATTAGCACTGTTTTTAAATGGAATTTTTGTTCGCTAATATCTCCAACCATTAATACGTATTACAATTAATTTGCAATAATGATGCTTGTAACAGGAATGTTGTAATGAAACACTGGGATCATTTAATTAAGCGGCTTAAAATTCCATTGATGAACGTAATTGTGTCAGACGCGGTGCAGCCGGCAGTACGCACATCATGATCCCGATCGATAGCTGACAGTTGCATACTTTACACTGAAACATAATTCCCTACTTCTACCCACCTGGTGGTGGACTTATAATATCCCTAGCACCCGCCATGTCAGTGCCAGTTTTAGTATTAATGTCGCCCAGGGCAATACAACGTCGTTCAAGTTCTAATACCACGCAAGTCACTTATTGACTATTTTGGCATTTCGATGCCATTCGCTAGAGAATCAGAAGACACATCTTTACAGCTTATCAAAAACACATCTTCTACATTACATACAACTATTATTAAGTACACAAACAGTGTATCAGTATAGTATGTTTAAAAAATAGTAGTTTTTTCTCTCTCCTAAAAAGTTACTATTTTTGACATCCCTGATGTTTGACCTTCAACGACGATACAAACACGTCGAACAGAAGCTCCCGTGGCGCCCCTATAAAGGAGATAGACATCCGGCGCCCTGGACGGTCTGACCCACCTTGCCCTACATAAATTGCGTTACCAATTATAGTTTTTATCCGGCATTTGATATCTGATCTGGTGAGGTCTGATTCTAGGCATCTTTCAATAAGGAATGTTGTTACACAAGTGATGTTTGTCAAGTCATCAACATGACAGCCTGTTGTCGCTAACGTGGACAATTGACTCGAGTGCGCCAGTTACCATAGGTCGTCGCTCCCACAGCATAGCACTAGACTTAACAAAACTACGATATTTTCCATTGATTTCCATAGAAATTTACAAGTAGACATTTCTAGGGTACAGTTCGATAAATCATTGGAACACTAAGGTTAGCTTTTAATGACCAATTAACAACTGTGTAAAGCAGGCTATTGCATCAGGTAATCTTTTCAAAATGGCTAGTTTACAAAATATAGTTAAATTAACTAAATTTTCCTGCCCTAGATTGTAAGGGTTTAAAGTAATTGGAATATTTCTGAGGTCGGATAAATTGAGTTCGATTTATAAATCACCTATAAAAACTCTATCAAACATGTAGGACGTTTGCCTTTTGCTTTCTTGAAAAATCGATGCAGAGCTTAGAGCGGGCGCGGCTGTTGCACGATGAGCTATGTTTAAAACTTAAGTTTTCCAGTGTTTTATTGTATTAAATGAAAATGGAATTATCTGAATACATGCGAACATAAAATGCATACCTCGGATGAAGAGTCTCTAATGTAAACTGGGCTATAGTTGTGTTTAACTTGTTACCGACAGCGCGGCAGACAGGAATACAAAAAAACGTTTATACTACAACAAAACTTTATTTAATCTTATTTACATATTTACACAATCATTTAAAAAAAACTATATCGATCCTATCTTTTCTGAAAAGGCAGCATATTAAGACTTCCTTTTCTTCTTCTGTTTTTACTGTCTTTTTTAATAACAAACCAGTGCAAAACTCTTGGTGGCCAGTATGCTAACTCTTTGGCTGTATTTATGTTCCTTGTTAACCAAAGAGGTTGTATTTTGCACTAAACTAGTTGTAGAAGCAAAGTTCATCTTTAAAAATCGATCATTACTCATAGATACGTTAAAAATGTGGCTATCGTTGCATGTGTATGACGTCACAATGCAATCTCCCGGGTAACGACACGCCCATTTACCTAGATAAGATCAAGACATTCTTTGTAGGTCATTCCTTGCATTCTTCACCATAAATGAATTTGATACCTTTGTTTTTAACATGTTCCAATTTTGCCGTACATACTGCTGAGATTCAAATCATTCATTTACTGAACGAATATTTAAAAATGAATGAAAAGCGTGACTGAATAGCATTTAAAATTTTCCACTCGAAAGTAATTTTTGAATTGGAAATCCTCGATGTTTTCGTTCCATTTGGTTGATAAAATAAGCATAAACTACAATTTAATCGTTGCAAAAAATAGGTTAAGTTCTAATCTTTAAATCTGTTTTACGACTACTTCATTAAAGTTTAGTGAAATTAAAATACTTGTTCTACTTCTTTATAAAAACTTTACCGAGTCAATATTGCGACATTTAAAAAACCTCAGAATTGTAGTTTCAAATTCCCTAATTTCGCCAACCATTGTACTAGTATTTAGTAAGACTATATATATTTGGAAATAATGGAAACAACGGTAGTTTTATTTGTTTTATTATTTTTATACACTTTTTGAATCTGAATATTTGTCATACAGTGTTTGGATACCCCATTTAGTTACTAAGGTGTGAATATTCCGTGGTAGTGTCGACGGTAACCTTGGCGATCGATGGCGGCCCGCCGTCGCGGCGCCACCACCACTACCATTTTTCATGGGACTATATGGTACAGACATTTCATAGCTTAAGTTTTTGGGATAGGCCTGTCCTAATGTATACTTTGTTTATTACTTCGTGATTTCGTTCCGATGACATTTTTATTCACAAAACTTTTACTATCGTATTGTTGAATATTTTGTTTCGTAAAGTTTTTGTAGTATATCACTATACTAGCTTCTGCTTGCGACTTCAAGTTAATAAGCAGCCCTATATGCTCTTTCAAACTATATTTTATATCTATGTTATATTTCAGCGAGATCCGTTGATCTGCTCTAGTGTACGTAGTCAAAACTTTCGCATTTACAATATTAGTAAGATATCAATATTAAAAGGAATAGGGCAGATTAGTGATTATTATTACTGCGGTAGACGGTTTACTATTCGAGCGCGTACCGTTACGAGTTAGGGGTATGGCAGGGGCAAAGGTGCATAGATTCGTGCATTATGTTCCCATGACGTAGACAGAGCTGGCTCGCCGCCGCCGACCGGCGCCAACTTTTCAATCAACGTGATGTAATGCGCGGATATTACACGTTGTTAGTAACTATTTCAGTGACAAGACATCGTCTTGTAGAGCTCGCCGAGAGTTCATTAACTATAGCGTTAATAAATGGAACAAGTTATGAAGTGGGTGCCTTCAAGAGCATGGAGAATCGGTACTTACTGAGCTAGCGCGTATCTATCCTTCGACCGTGTCTTCACTTAGCTTAGGCGGAATCGTGGTGAAGCGCTGGTTTATTTATGTTTTAAAAAATATAGTTTTGAAGGAATGCATTGTTATTATGAAGTTAACACTAAGAACTAATCTATTGCTTTCTACTCTTGTACATATATGATCCAACTTCTTTAACAAGTGTGTGTTTGTATTGCAGAACGACCCAGCTGGGAATCCGAATGGTGTCGGCTGGCGTACTGGGAGTTGGCGCGGCGCGTGGGTCGGCAGTACGGCGTGCGTGTGCGCGCGGTCGATGTGTTCGGCGAGGGCGGCGGCGGGGAGGTGGCGGGCCGGCATGGCCTGTGTCTAGACGCACTTCACGCTCGTAACGACGCACCGCAACCTGAACAGGTAACAACAAATCTCTCTAGAAGTCATAAGAAACAAATACAATGTGATTATCAAGTCATATTTACTATGAAATTGGTCCAACAATGGTACAAGTAATCTGAGGTTTGTAGGTGGCCATTGCGAATTAGTGTCGATCATTTGTTAATTTAAAAACATCATACGAATATGTTGAGACATTTCGATCATGTTTTGACGTGCGATGTGTCGGAAATAGATCAGTTTGCGTCAAGACACGTGGTATACGTGCCCTGGGCCACGTAGTGCCTCGCGTACGTGAGCCCGGCCCATATCGCCACTTTATCTGCCCGGCGATTGTGCCCGCAGCGATATTCGCGACACCAGTGCCCCCAGTGACGTACGTCATGGCACGTAAACAAAACATCACCACCCCCTTTATATACGGAAATTGTATCATCTGATGATTGCTATGACGTCAAAAAGGCGGTTTATCATAAAAATACAACATCAACATAACAACCGCCGTTTGTCAATGTTATTCTACCGAAAATAAATCAAGTGCTGTTGTACTAGATTTACGAGAGTAACAAATACAAACAGGAAAATCATTGATAAAGCAATTTAATTTATTAACACACAAAACATAACAAAAACCTAAATCATAGGGTAGGGTTGACGCATCACATTGTTTATAGCTATTTACCTAGAAATGCTGTGTCTCATGAGAGCCAGATTTGACTGTCGAAGATTCACTATTTACTATTAAAATATAAACAAGTACGTAGTTTTTACTCTATAATTCGATTGTAGGCACAAATTAGGCTTGGGCTGAGCTATATCAGAGTCCCCATTCCAAGTTTTAGTGATATTTTTAGTGAATAATGTTCTCGCGGCGGTGGCGGCGGTGGCGGCGCGGCGCAGGCGCACCGTATCGCATGTCATGGGGTTATCTGCGCGCGCGCAAATCAATTGAGCGGCGAGCGCTCTGACATCGTCGTAAACTGTTGTTTCTTGTTGCCAACACTACTACGCGATATTGCTACTTGATATTTACCATTCATTCTTTTGTTTAATATCTAAATAATCAAAACACAACATCAATTAGATAGACGACGAAATTGTCTTGCCACGTCCGTAGCCATCTTGTGCCGTTGTGCATCTAATTTCAATGAATGAAAAATACACGTATAAACGAATTCTCTGCTAGTCTACAAACGTGAAGACGTAAGCTTGTATCTTTACATTTAGTAACGAAGTGTGTGTGTATTGCAGGTGCGCAAGACGCGAGCTAAGATCGGTCTGGGCGTGACGTTGTCGCTGGAGGGCGACGGCGTGTGGCTGTACAACCGCAGCCAGGCGCCGGTGTTCGTGAGCTCGCCGGCGCTGGACGCGGCGGCGGCGCGCGCGCTGCTGGTGTGGCGCGTGCCGCCGGCGCACTGCCTGTGCGTGTTCGAGCCGGGCGCGGCCAGGCCCGCGGCGCTGGCGCTGCCGCACCTCGGCCCCGTCGACCCGCGCTCCGTGCGCATCTCCTTCGCCAAGGGCTGGGGGCCGAAGTACTCGCGGCGTGACGTCACCGCCTGCCCCTGCTGGCTGGAGGTGCTGCTCGCGCCCCCCAGCTGACCCGAGGACGCTTAGTGCGCTGTGGTTCTTGTTAAATACTGCATTTATTGTTTGCAAAACGAGCAATTAAAGTATGTGATATTGAACGACGTGGTGGCGAGAGATGGGTGGGCAGTGTAGTGAAGTGCTTGCAGGATGGACTTTTATGGACCTTTATTATTGCATTTGGGAAAGTGAACGTAATACAATTGTTATTTTGTCAGTGTTTTTTTATTTAACCAATCGGATTTGTCCGCAATGAGAGCTTAAGTATTGTGTTACGTTTACGTTTCTCGAAGATTTTTTTACGTTTGGGAAACTTTCAGTCCGTTCGTTTTGGACCTGTTGTTGGATTTTTCTGTTTAATACTTGGTACATTTGTATGTAATGATTATTTTCTCAGAAACAAAACAACGAAATTGTATATTTTTCATGTCCGTTATTTGTATGAAGTTGGTTAGAGTTGCGCACACGCACGCCACGTGTACTGTGTGCTAGTCACAAGTTTGAAATACACATACATACAGCTAGATTATATTAGACAAGCATAAGTGCGCAAAAAGCCATTCAATATTTTCCTATAACTTGAATAATAAAGCAAAAATTCTTAAACAAAACATGAAACTTCAGAGTTGATATAGAAAATTATATGAGGTTACAAAATATCAGTCGCAAAGTAAGTAACAACTGATGCAAACTTGGGGAGGTCCAAAATGCTCGCTCAAGTTGGATTCGCCAATTTAGTTATCGAGTATTTTTGATAGCCGCTTGTTTAAAAAATATAACATCTATGCAAAATAGAATAGACGCGAACCGATAAAGTATTCTAGATAATTATTTTAAAATTGTAACTTGTAAAATTACTTCGCTTGCCATAAGAAAAATAGTCAAAAATTGCTTTCTTTGCCACAATTAATTTGAAAGCTTTTCAATTCCGATATTATAGTTTTACTTTGGTTCGTATGTTCTTGTCTTGATACCGCCAACAGACAACCAAGTCTAGCCTAGCCAAGTCTAGCCTAGCCATGCTCAGTGATCGCACATATGCTAGCTATGTATGTATCGTGTACTAAACTCGGCTTTAATATAATCGCGAGACTGTGTACATAATGTTATATGTACTATAGATATTTGTAATTACGTATTTATAATTATGAAATATATTAAAAATAATACAATTTAAGAATTAGATTTACTATTTTTATGTACAAAAGAATACACACAATATCGCGTGTACGCAGATTGTGTGCAGTTAAATGGCAACTCACAGTTGATAATTAGTTTTCTTAATTCGAGAAAGATCTGCCAATGTTGTTTTAAAGGAAATAGTGCAATGTTTTATTGTAGATATAACGGATAACAAACTGTGCCTTGCGTTGTATTCGTTAGCGGATACGATGTAACATTTTCTAGGGTATTTGTCAATTTCACTGAACGTGTGGGCTAACGAGTGAGTGTATATACAATTATGTAAGAAAGCTCGAATTTAAGGGAGAGAAAGTGAGTCGACAATAAAAAAATTATCGTTCTAGTCCTTGTAAACAAGCTTTGTCTTGGGGCGGCCGTACTGAACTGCTCCGCGTATTCTAGAAACCTAAACAGTACCTGTCAAATCTTTTAAATCCCTCAAAATTATGTTAAAAAAGTTGTATAAATATATAGCATTTATGTTAGATGATTGGGAACAGTCGCTTTTTGTACAACATATCCGGGAACATAGTATTAATATATCGCATTGTTTACTGTTATAGTTGTATAACTTCAGAACAAAGAGTATATCACGAATTGTGACTTTTGCCAGAACTTATTTGTAACGTCATCGGCGCTGTACGCGATACGAATATTCACACAAATATTCATAATAACCCTCAGTAAATTATGACAATCCAAGAGAAATCCAAGAGAAGATCTTCGCATTAATTTTTGTTGTATTAGCCACTTGTTAACTGTTCGTTTACTATATATATATGTATTTATTGTATTTTAATATACATTTTGGATTTATATATTTTGAATGAATTGATAACTTTATATGTAAAAATGATTTCTACTTAATAATAGCTAAATGTGAATGATTTATCCAAATATTGTCCGTTTTAAATGTGCTTAGACAATTTTATGCAAACATTTCATATACCAAGTTACCATAGACAATTATTTAATTTCTTAAAAAGACGCTAGATAACAAAATAATAAACGACAATAGCAACATTGTCTAAAATATGTTGGATTAAATGTAGGTAGCGACCGTTCTCCAAGATTCGCCGGTGTATTGTTAAGTTGAGTATGACAGATGGATGAGATTAGGTTATAAATAAATTATAAATAAAGAAGAGAATATTTTTTAAAAAACATGTCGTTTTATTAACCCTATCATTTTAATTTTAATCAAATTTCTTACATTACACATATTTTTAAATGTTAATTTATACAAATTATTTACAAACAATATTATCTTGACGTTTTTGTTGAATACACTCGAATAGTAGTCGCTCTGCGTTTACTCCAGTTTCTTGAGCGTAGTATTTGGGACAAGGAAGCATCCCAAACCGCACGCTGAAAATAGAACAAATAAAATCGTTTTTCTATACGCCATCTGGTGGACACATTTTATTATAACTAATATCTATCGTTCATTATTTATTGTTAGATTTAGGAAAAGAACATGTTGAATTGAATAAAATAATTATTGTGGCATCATTAACTGGAATTGACTAGTGAATTAAAAACTTTAAACTGCAAAACGGATCATATTTTAAATGTAAAAAGGCGCCATCTTTCCAAACATAACAGATTCTGAAAGAAAAAGTTTCAATGATATCACTATTGACTACTAGATGTCGCTTTTCTCAAACACTAGTGAAAAGTATTTAGAAATAATTTATTTTTTTATCCATTGATTATTAGAATAGTATACGAAAAATTTAATGTTACCTGCTAAAACCGCAGCTATTGTGATAAATGGCGGCAGACAGCCGTAGTCTATTAGCGCGGGAAATATGACTGTTCCCGCTATCGTGCCCAGGCGACCGCTCATCAGGAATGTAGCCATAGCCATTACCCTGTAATTCAATATTTTAATAAGAATATAATAATATTCTTAAAAAGATAATACTATAGTGAAAGCAAAAGAAGTAACAACAAGTCTACTAGTTACTAACAAAATCTGTTTATATTGAAATTATGTCTTTACCTTAATGAGGTCGGAAAGAGATCGACATTGATACTGGAGAGTGAAGCTCCGCAGAGGGCGGTGAAGGACAACGCTGCGGTGACCATGGCAACCACCGCTGCAGCGCCCGAGCCCAGCACCGGTAGTAATGCGATAATCCCCGCGCTCACCACGCCGCATAGACCAGCAACCACCTTCTTACCGCATCTGGAGTGTCAAAACTGCTAGATCTGGGCAGATGTTTATACTAGCTAGTGATGAGACTTTTAAGCTAGCAGATGACCAGATTTTGTTTTGTTAGGCTAAAATGATTGTTTTAAATAAAACAGTAAAACATTAGTTGTATAAATATTTGCATATTTTCAGACCTGTTGACAAGAGCTCCGCCGATGCTGTAGGTG
>DVQH01001811.1:0-11464 GCA_018231625.1 Papilio phestus | reverse complement strand
CTTTCTCTCTCTCTCTC
The DNA here is from genome assembly GCA_018231625.1 of Papilio phestus. NCBI lineage: Eukaryota > Metazoa > Arthropoda > Insecta > Lepidoptera > Papilionidae > Papilio > Papilio phestus. The sequence goes on along the minus strand of DVQH01001811.1, from coordinate 11,447 downwards.
TCTCTCTCTCTCTCTCTCTCTCTCTCTCTCTATCTTTGGCTCCCTCACTTTTTTCATTTTCGCAGTTTCTCTTCTCTCTCTCTTTCTCTCTTACAGTAGAATAAAATGTGCGCATTAGTACAATCAATGGTGCGATAATGAATTTGTCATAACAACATTAAAGAGAAAAGAGATAATAAATTGAAGCAATTCACATATTATTATTATTAATACTATTACAGTTCATTTATCATTTATCTATTTTTAAAAAATAGATAGACAATCAAGTCTAAAAAAGGTCATAGATTACATATGCAAGGCCATACATTTTATGTTATATTTTCTGTATATAAATATAAAGTACATAACATAACATCATCAATTCATAAGCGTTATACATACCGCAGTCTTCCTTTTGAACTGTAAGTTATTCTCAAAAGCATTATTTTAATGGTTTTTTGGCTTAGTCAAAGTTAACAAAGAATACAAATTAAATTAATCATAATTTTTAATGTTAATAAACCCCGGGTTTAAATGCTAGTAATTTCAAGTTTTATACTGCAGAAAAATTAATAAATCGCTGAAAAAATTTCAAGGCATGAATATATGTATATATTTGTTTAATTTTATCAGTTTATTCTATGTAAAAAAATCTTAACACTTCAATATAACTCAAACTAAAATAATATAATCTGGAGGAAATTCAACTTATAATTTCAGCTTATACACCGCAAAAATTTGAAAGACCAAAAAAAGGTATTTTGGCAAATAAATAAAAATAATACATATATATATATATATTTAATTCTATTAATTAATTCTAGGTATCAAAATTAACACTTCAAAATTACTTAAATTAAAATATATAATTCATCAATCAGATTCTTTATTATTCATAGTTGTTGAAATTATAACAAAGTAAAAACAAAAAATCAAAATTTTAAATTAATATTTATTTTATTCAATATTAATCTCAAAATTTCTAATTTTTTGCAGGTTTTCTGACATTTTGCTCAAATCAGCTAAAATTAAGCCAGAAATCATCCATTTTTAAGTGTGTGTGTGAGCGTGTTTCAAGCAATGTTATTAACATGGAAACAACTGGCCCACTGCAAACAAGGCTTAATTCTCACCCTAACTCCACTGCTTCTCATGCCACTGCTCTTCCTTTCAAAGGTAAGTTTTTTGGGATTTATTTAAAAAATAAAATTAAGTCATTGTGGCTGAAAAACGTCTTAATTTAGACTCGGAACAAAATTCTTTTTATCCTAGACCAGTATAACATTTAATTTTTTTAAAACAAAAATTATTAGCGTCGAATTTTCTTTGAAAATAAAAATAAATAGAATATTTTTATTATTAAAACATTGAAAAAATGTTCGTAAGTCTTTTGTAATAATTTAAAATTAATTAATTAAATTGAATTTGATTTATCAAGTATTATTATTATATATCACACTTCATACATAAAGAAAATATTCCAATGCGAGTCATCAAGTACAAAAAGTGGCCACCAGATGGCGTTAATTAATATATTTATAAGTTTACAATTAAACTTGTAAAATTATTTGTTTAGGCCAAAATTATTCTTCTCTACGTTAAAATTATAACATTTAATTACGAAATTTCTTCAAATAAATAGTTTTATTTTAACAGCAAATAAACAACTTCTTAAAGGTACTTTTTTTACAAACAACATAATAACGTGCAACGTTAAATTTTACAAATATATATGGGTTATTAAATTACTTCATTATTTTTGCATCAAAATAAATTTAGTAAAAGATACGGATAATTTACAATTAAAATAATTTTTATGATTTATTTTGCATTTTTTTATTAAAGATAGAAAATTTTAATAAATAATTTTTAATTTTGAAAACTAGTTGCTTATATATAACAATTATATTATTTAAGGTAATGTTAAAATTCAAACAATTGTTGAAAAACAATTGGAAAATTACAAAATACAAAACACAAAATTAAAATTAAAAATGAAACATCCTTTTATAACACGGAAACTAAGTAAACAACGAAACTTGGGTCTTAAAATACTATAGAAATCATCTGTTAGATTAATAAAACATAAAATATAAAACATCTAAAATAAAGTTTAAGAAAGAAATGATAAAGGAAGAATAAGCGGATATAAGCGGAAAACACTAAACTCAACTTATTTATTTAACGTTTACACAAAATTTTACAATGTACTGTTCACAAACAACGTTACACACTAATCCCATTCTCTCTCACCCTTTCAATCATTTACTCTTTACTCAAGCACTCTTCTTCTCTATTCTCTCTCTCTCTCTCTCTCTCTCACTCTTTATCTAAATCATTTTGTACACTCAACATATAAGAGATAGGAAAGAAAGTGTGTAAACATTGAGAGTTGATTCGATTTAGAAAAGGATAGATGGCGTCACACTTTCAATCAAATGCAATGTTCTTTTTCTAGGGTACACGCTAAATTTTCCAAAGCCCTGTGGAAGAGCAAGACAATTGCTTGCTAAGTAACGCCACAGACTATTGAAGAAAACAATGGAAAAATTTGCGAGTGTACTCTAGAAAAACACCACTGATGCATAAATGCTTAACCCTTTCGCTCCCGAAAACGCTATTGGGACGTTTATCTTTTATTGATAATCTTTCGGATCGAAAGGGTTAATATTTTATTTTGCCTTTCCAGGAATCGCGATGCCTCTTCGTAGTACTACTGATGACCATCTACTGGATCTTTCAGCCGATTCCACTGGCAGTAACAGCGCTGCTTCCAGTGGCATTATTTCCCTTGTTGGGTCTCGCCTCAACCGAAGCAGCCTGCGAGCCATACCTCAAGTCAACCAACATGCTCTTCATGGCCTCACTGATCATAGCGGTTGCCATGCAAAGCAGTGGCTTTCACAAGCGAATCGCCCTTCGAACTCTTGTTTTGCTTGGACATAACCTCCGAACTCTCTTTGCTGGTTTCATGCTTATTACCTCGTTTCTCGGTGTTTGGATTATCAACACTGCCGCCACTGCTATGATGCTACCCATTGCAGATGTTGTGGTTGAGGAGTTGTTTCGAACCAAACACTCTAAGGAAGCTTCTTTAGAGCTGACTACTGATGAAGACACTTCTATGGATGTTACGTGTGAGTATTCTTTTCTATGGCCCGTATTCATCTGTTTCCCTAAAGGCCAACCTTTGTCAGAATCTAAGGAAAAGTTAACCTCAACAATATTCTAATTCAATTAAACAAGTTTGTATTAATTAACTTCATTTAAAATTTTCAAAATTAACTTTAAAGTGGACAAGTGAATACAGAAAAATTGAGAATAAACACTAGCAATTACTTACAATTCAAATTGAATAAAGTGAAACAGTGAATAAAGTGAATAGAAAGAAAGTGAATAAAAATTTAAAAATTGTACAAAAATTTTGAGTTAAAACACAGTAAAATTCGAATTGGTGATGGATTCGAATCACAACAGCGAAAGTTTGATTCGAATCGGTGATGAATTCGAATCACAACAGAGTGAAAGTTAGATTCGAATCGCGGATGAATTCGAATCATAACAGTGAAAGTTAGATTCGAATCGGTGATGAATTCGTATCACAACAGAGTGAAAGTTAGATTTGAATCGGTGATGAATTCGAATCACTACAAAAAAATTCAAAATAGAATTGATTAAGCACAGTGGAAGTAGCGAAACTCTCATAGTACAAAAGTGTGGCAGAAAACTAAAAATTATAGAATGAACATTGAACTTATAATTTATTAATATATAGAGGAATCTTACAATTTTACTTATAAACTTTTCAGTAGTAATGATAAATGGAGATGCATCCAAAGCAAACAACAATCATAATCTTGACAATCATCATCAAAACCAAGACCCCACTCTCAGCTATCTCAATCATAATCACCAAAAACAACAGCATCATCATCATCATCATTTGAATTATCAAGATGAAAGGTTACGTAATAAAGTGGAATATGTCAAGAGACTTCTATACATCTCGATTGCTTACTCGGCAACCATTGGTGGAACTACTACTTTGACATCCAATGGACCGAATCTTGTCTTCCAGTTTGTGATTGATGAGTAAGTTTGGGAATTTTCATAATAATAGTAATTTACAAGAGGGCCGGCGCTAAAGCGCTTCTTGTAAAAAAACGGCGGCAAAGTCGACGAGGACAAACACGAGCAATCATAATTTGAATGGTCAATCAAAAAATTTGATTGAAATCGAGTGAGAATTAAAAAAGTTTAAATTTTGAATCAAATTGAGTGAGAATTCGAAGAATTATGCCCTAAATTCGAATTATAACTCAGAAAGTTTGATTCGAATTGGCGATGAATTCAAGTCACAACAGTGAAAGTTAAATTCGAATCGGTAATGAATTCGAATCACAACAGAGAAGGTTAGATTCGAATCGGTTAAGCACAGTAGAAGTAGCGTAATTGTTACAGTGCAAAATGTCGTGAAACGAAAAATTTGTCTGAAAACAACGACGACGACCAAAGTCGATCACGCATTAATATAGAGTAGATAGATAAAGCTGTTAGTATTATGTTGATCTATAATAAAATATTGATTCATCATAGAAGTATTTTGAAAAATTCGTGTTCAGATGTTACGCCAATTTAAACAGTAAATCAAAAGTAACATTAGATCTTTATGAAAAATTATATGTTTCACAGATAAATTACAAAACTGGCCCCTAGATATAGTCTTTACTGCCAAATCAAGGAGAGTTTCACAACTCTGAAAGTATCTACCTATACATAATTTTGTACCGTGGAGAGATGGCTAAAAAATAACGCTTCAAACTACAGAGATGACTCGATTGGTTGACAACTCTCTTTTCTTGACATTTTTATATAAAGGGGCTAAAACCAACAGTATTTTATAATTTAATTAGTGTATGTGCATATGTCCGAAGTGCTTTTCTAGACTCGCATTGCTTTACAAGCCATTCTCCCACACAGTGTAAGGCAGTTAGGTACTCACTGTATAAAACTGGCCAATACTATAAATCGATTTGACTTCAAATTTGCTCAGATTATTTGAATAGATTCGGAGAAAGGTTTCCCAAATTGGTATCTCAATCCAAGTTATCGTTCCAAAGATAATGGCACTTATATGCATTGTAAGGAAGTGGCAACGATTTTTAGCTCAAACACCGGGAAAAGAAGCTAGTAAACAAATGAAAACAAACTTCAAAAGTATTTATTTACTCGTACAAATTTTTGGTCTAATTGATTATTTGTTTGTTAACACATTTGTTTTTACAAACATGTCCGTCATCATCAACAATTAATTATTTTAGAATTACTTACTCTTCCTTGAAACTTACATAATTTTTTAATTAAACTTTTTTTGAAAACCAATAAAATAATCACTCAAAGGATAAAGTAAAAACACATTGCTTGTTACGCTACAAATCAAAGAAATTCATAAAACTACGCTCAAAGTGCAAGTACGATTACATTAGATTTCTGATTAATTGCTTACCTCACCGCCTTATTTATGGCAGAAAGTTTTCCGTTCTGCTTTTAGTTTTTAATTGTCAACTAACTTTCCTCGCGCTTAATCTAGGCATAACATGATCAACATACTTAACCGTAGAGATTTAATACTAATGATATAGAAAGTAGAATTGTGACAATTTGAATCGATTAGAAATTATGAGCCTAATGTGGAGTTCCCATAAGTTAGCCAGCTCATTTACTAGTAGATTGTAATAAAGCAAACCCGTTAATTATGTATGCTTAATTAAGATACGCTATCTCTAAGCCATTTCTCTATGCAAATTGGTCGTTCATTAAGCAGAGAAATAAGCGGTAATTCGTTTAACCATGTTAAGTGCACTACGACAACTAGTAGCGCTCAAAATGGAGCCCTACCTCAACTCGATCAAGCCGAACAAGGTATTGATCCAGAAAATAGCCCTTCCAAATCTCGGTCTTCACTTTTACAGCTATGGGATCACATTCTACAAAAAGGAAGGCTTGAAACCTAAACTATACTACAATCCATATTTTATATTTTTTATGGAAATGCTTTACTTTACTAGAAGCTTGATTTCGCTGTTTATTCCGGTGGAAAAGAATCGCAATTATTTTGTCTATTCCGGCGATTACATGTATTTTATTCATGCAAAAACTCACATCAACATTGCCGCCACGCAGTACATGATGATTGGCATTAGCATTCTGATGATTAACTACTACCGATATCTGTGCGGCAATCGTCCCATCTTTATGAAATGTTTCGATATGCTGGCAGGCCGAGCTACACCAAGAAGCTTTGGATTTCGCAATCCCAACCGAGTGATGCGCTTGATCATCAAATCTCGTCTCATTCTCAGTGTCACCTATTTTAACACTCGACTCGTGTTGGTCGTTTCTTTTGTCATGAGCCTTCTCCCACTTGTGGGCAACTTGACTACATCAGAAGTATTACTTTATGGCTTGCCCTGGAGCATAATTTTTGCCATCTCTTCATATTTTACTTTTAGTTCATATTTCTGGCATAATGCATACTTCTACATTATGTGTCATCAAATTAAGGCTCGACTTCAAGAAACAGATGAGCGAGTGGAACGATTGATTCATAAGCCAAAGGGCTTGCTACGAGGCATGATCGACTTGATCAAGAAGGAGTACCAAACCATTGGTGACGAGGTCAAGTTGTACAATAACACCTACTGGGCAAGCTACCTCTTTCTTGTGATTGCATTTCTCTCCACCTTCAACAACACAATTCTTTACTCTGCACTCTTTGTGCGCATGAATCTGATAGTGCAGTGGTCACTCTTTTACGCTAACTGCATGTCATGCATGGCAATCTTTTCCATACTTAACACGGCTTCACTTGTCTATCGTCAGTCAAATCAATCTCGTTTTCTTCTCAACAGACTTTACGTCGCCATTCACGATCGACGACCAAACTTTCGCTCACTCTTTAAGGTTGGGTTTGTTTGGACAAACTAAACACTACTTACTAACGCAATTTATTGCTTTAGCTAACTTCATTAATTGAAGAAGTGACTCGAAAACGAATTGGATTTTATTTTTTTCATTTATTCATCATAAACTATTTTAAATTCTTTGAGGTAATTTAGCACTATTCGCATGATCCAGATCACATGTTTACCTTACGTTTTCTTTAGATTGCAGGTCTTATCATTGCCTACTTTTTGAAGATAACCGATATGTCGCGGCATCAACTACAATGAAGCGATTTACCAATTTTTTCCTTCTAATCATTTTGATGTGTATATTGCAGTATTAGTTTTCTAAACCAGTGCACTCCATGTAACTTTTTTTCACAAGCAAACAGATTCAGATTTAGATTTTGTTTTTATAATTCATACTATATTTTTACATGCAATGCCAATAAAACTTAATTTCTTTAATGAAACTTTGCATATCTTTAAACAAGAGATTCAAAGTAATTGGTTCTGTAAAGTAGTAAGTCTTGGTTAAAGTCGGGTTACCCTCGAACTTTTACTTAGTAGTTACTCTCACATTTATAATAGTAAAATGAAATTTGAGTCAACAACAATAGAATGAGTCGAATATAAAACGGCAGCAAACTATAAAGTAGTAAACATGATTGTTGACTGACTCTGGGTGACAGCTCACAGATTAAGTGAAATGCAGGATGGTGAGAGTGCAATTCAACTACCGCGTATGTTTCAGTCTGGCAACGGAACTTGGTACCGACAAGGTCGCTATCTCGGTAGCGGTGGCTACGCTGTGGTGGTCAGTGCTGAACGAGTTGAACCTCTTGGCACAAATGATAACCAGAAAAACGTGGTTGCTATCAAAACCATGCTTAAAACCAAGTTGGCACAATACGCCCCTCGAGAAATGGAGATCATGCATCGATTGCGTCATACTCACATTCTTCGACTGTATGAGCATTTCGAGGACACGCAGTTGTACTATCTTGTGCTCGAATTGTGTTCCAACCAAGTAAATATACTGTTGGGAATTTAATAATTTTGAATAACCAATATAATAATATCTTCCATGGAACACAGACTCTATCAAACATCATCAAGGATAATACTATAAACTTGAGTGTTGACCAAATTCAGAGTTACATGCACCAGATGGCACTAGGCTGTCAATACCTACACCAAAGTCGCGTAGTGCATCGAGATCTCAAGCCCGATAATGTTCTTCTCACCGCTGACATGACCATCAAAATTGCTGACTTTGGCCTCGCTTGGATCATCGAAACCCCAGGAGAATTATTGTTTACCTTTTGCGGTACAGCCAAATATCAAGCCCCTGAGATGATTCGACGTGTTGGCTATGACTTTGGAGTGGACATTTGGGCACTGGGCTGCATCACTTATCGACTTTTCTATGGCAACGCACCCTTCGAGGGTAACACTCCACAGGAGGTATACAAAGCGATCACTGGCAAAGCGGCCAAGTTCTGTCGGGCCAGTCGGCACGGATCGGTCGTGAGTAATCACGAGATTCGAACTATGCGCTCATTGTTGTGCAAGGACAAAGCTAAGCGCGTCACGGTGGATCAGTTTTTGCAAGACAAATTCTTTGCCAAACAAAATGATACCAGTGGGACCATAACAACAGCTAGTGTCACAAGGCGAGGTAAGAGAAGATTTGAAGCAGACTGTACCATTCAACTAGTGGACAGTGTTCGTAAGACAACTGATTGTGAGCCAAATAAACGCATTCGTTTCTGCTACACTATGCATCACAAACTTAGCCTAACACTTTGGCACTTGGTCTACTAATCAATCGAGATCTCAAAGTGTGGACTTAGTCTAAAAACCGGCTTTACTTTTAAATATTAGCAAGCATTAGTCCGGCAATGTATAGGTCAAACAAAATTCTGCATTTCGAATATCTAAATCTATATAGTCTGTTCTTAAACTTGCCCAATGCCAGTGTTCATTGTCGCAAAGATTCAGTGAAAGTTCTAAGTTCGACAAACCCAAGTATGCACAAAGGCAGAGCCACCTGCTGTTGCATTATATAGAGCGATTGTAGAGTCGGTACATGCGTTATTGTAAAATTGCGTGAGTTTGAGAGTTTACTGTAGACAACATACGTATTATTTAAATAATAATATACAAAACTATAGTAAATTTCAGCTGTGTTTCTCACTTATCTGGGTTCAACAGACTAGTAGTAATAAAGGAGGACAATAAGTGGAAATATTAAAGCAGCAATTAAATATTGAGTTATTTTGATTGCTTTATGCACATTCATGCACTAAGCTTAGTGCTAGCACTCGATATACACACAACAAACGTTTTTCAAAATTTTAACCCAAACGGGCAAGTAATTTTAAAATAATGGATAAAATGTTAACCTAAATGAGTAAAATTCCAAATCGTGGTTAAAAACTGCCACGTTTGGGTTAAAATTTTGACCTGTTTCGAAATCACTTGCCCATTTGTGTTAAAATTTTAACACGTGTTCCGCGTGTAGTACTTTACACAGCACACAGCGAACAGTTGGCTAGTTTTTGTAAAAAAAGAACTAAATTTAAACCAAAATAGACTATAGTATAAATATATATATTTTCGAAAAAGTCGAAAATCAACCAAGTTTGGGCTAATATTTAAGCCAGTTTAGAAATCACTAGCCAGTTTTGGTCGAAATTTACCACTTTTCGCTGTGTGTTATACTTACGCGTTGTTGTCAGCAAAGTAGAAGGCATTCATAAAATTACATAAATGTCTTTTATTTTGTTCCGGCCATTGTTATTTTGTACAACTAACTTTTTATTACCTATACCACCTTTAAAGTTTTAGAGTCAAATGTGAAAACTGTAAGATACCGAAGTAGATTTGAAAATCAAACCAACCCCAAAACTAACTAAGATAGAATTTAACTCAATTTTAATTCTAGCTCTTACTCAAGTTTAGATCAATTTTACTCGTTTTTGTTTCAAAAAACTAATTAAAGCTTCTTAAAAATTATCAATAATCAGATTAATAACTTTATAATTATTAATTATCATTTTTATGAATGCCTTACTAAATTGAAGTATATATTTTTTGAACATTAGAATAAGTTTTATCGGAATAGTCCCCAAAACATTTTTGTGGGAATGGGAAATATCCAAAAAAAGTCTCCTTTTTTACCAAAATTGTATTTTGTATTTTTTCTGTAAATAATTTCGCATTCAGGTAACATAGATTAGTGATTGGCATCCTTGAAATTCTGAGAACATTCTTTTGCAGTCTTCCCATTTGCGAAATATGAGGTGTTATGTTTGCACAATAGAGTCACCGTTCAACGGTGACAAATACGATTCAAACTCCTGCTTGAAGAGAAGTTATCCAAGTCTTCGGACAGTTGATACCTCGGCCGACTTTTCACACAAGCCTGACGCTGGTTTTGGTTTTATAAATATTTTTAAAAAGTGTACTGTATGAAGCAACCTATGTTTAAAAAATAGACGTACCCATATGTTGTACTGCAGTATAACTTATACATTTAGAGCTTATTTAACGATATCAATTTAATTAATGATTCTTAGGTTTATGTTCTTATTGATGTGGATAAACTCCAAATAGTTCACATAATTGTGGTGGGAAAATATCTTGATTGTATTCAATTTATACCTCAAAAGCCTCGGAGTGTGAGTGAACTCAGAGTAGGACTCATGCCGTATGAGCCGCCCTTCTGATGAGGTCGTACGGGCTTGGATTAATAAAACTACAAACGACTACGTGTCCTCACGCATTATAAAACAAAAACTTAAATTATTATTGAAAGTTGTGCAAAACAAATCAACAAACTTGTTGATTATAGCACCATTTATAAAGTACGTATATTCATTTTGTTTGGTGACACCAGATGACGTTCTGAGTGTTAAGAGGCTCAGTGGTGTTTTTCTGGGGCACACGCAAATTTTCCCATTGTTTTCTTCCATAGACAGTGGCGTTACCTAGCGTTAAGCGGACGATTGTCTTGCCTTCCACAGTGCTTTGGAAAAATTAGCCATACCCAAGAAAAACACCACTGAAGAGGCTCAGAACTGTTAACGGAGATCCGGTGAAAATTTTTTAATGTTAACCTCCATAGACTAGTCGTCACCTAGCGGCGGATAGGAGAATCTAATTAACTTTCACAGTGCTTTAGAACAATTTTCAAAAATTCTCATTAGATATGAACTATAGTACCGATAGATTTCAAATAATTTAGAGTAATTTACGTTTAAACATTTTGAAAAAATATAAATTTATTTTTACGTTATAAGTGCTGTTGACAATCGATCTCTTAAGACCTAGTCAGCCTAGCTCACATAAACAGTTTTCCATGATTGTCGGCATCGTAGATAGCAAAACGCTCCAGAAAGTAATTAGAAGATTTCAAATGTACTGCCACATGACTTTTGTACTTTAGGGAGACTCGGTCTCGTGAGACCAGTCTCTCTATTAAAAACAGTTGTCCGGCTTTCTATGATCTCGGAAACT
>DVQH01001810.1:0-11468 GCA_018231625.1 Papilio phestus | reverse complement strand
AATTTGTCTTCCTCCAGCTGATGTTGCATGTCACATAAGATGGTATTTTTCATAGGACTGAATACAATTTTAATTTTTTCTATAAGGTACATTTATTATTCCATTAAACTCAAATTGTATTACAATCGAGCCAAGGTGTGTTTAAGGTAAAATCTGTTTCAATTAGTTACTTTGTAATAACTATTTCTATTTTATTACCTATAACTAAACTTTCGCAAAACTGTTTAGTCGCGCTTTTATTCCTATAAGCTTATATGGAGATGCACACTATTCGATTTTTAACTGTGAATCTTAACAGTTGAATTGGTTGCCAAACAATCGACGATCGCACAACCGTTGTATGATTGTTTAGTCAAAGGAGCTCTTAATGTTTACTGTAGCATTTTTGGCAAATGCAACTTTTGTTCTACATATCGAATAGATTTTCAATACCTAATAGGTACTTTGAGGAGAAAGAAAATACCATATACGTCATACCTATTCTACGGTAAAACAATAAAAAGTTTTTTTTTTTATTTCACTTACGTCGGATTTTTCTTGACGTTGATAAATCGTTATAGCGTAGTTTTAATTCACTTGTAGACTAGCTATTTCATGTCTACTATTATTTAATGATACAAATTCACCCTGAAGACTTAACTATTACTGAATGTGAATATTTTTATGGTATCATACATTTCTTATGTTTTGATCAAATTTAAAATGAAGGTATTATTCATTGGTACTGTTGTGCAATCTTATGTTTAAAAAACTGTGGTGCATAATAGTACTATTATCGATAGTTAATATTACATTAAATCATAATGTAGAGTAAAATAAATTAAATTTTTCCATCGTTATTGAAGTATAACTTTTCCTATTTCTTGGAAAGTGGTATTCTCCGGGCACGGGCCGTCGCAATACATCACTAGGGTACACAAGCAGAGCTCCCTGCGCCGACCTCACGCCCCGGATGTTTATCCTCAATGTTATTTACTAGTACAACAAAATACGATTTAAATTTTTAAACTCCATGTTTACTAAAAAATAATAACGATTCGACGTTTTCGAAATAATATCTTTTGCGATTCGAATTTTTTTACGTTTTAAATTAGTTCATAATGATTTCCCATAGGTAGTAAGTTGATTTAATTACGTAAATATTTGTTTCGTTCATTGAGTTTATTGTTTCTAGAAGTCCGAACTCAATATACCATTTTTAGTTAGCGTCATTTATCCTTAATTTACCTTCTTAATATTTCCTTCGCTATTGTAATATTTTAAAATAATAGTTACAGCACCGCAAATTCTCTTTACGTCAAATTAATATACTCTTATCGAAAGTTATGTAAGCAAAAGGTAATTTTTATTTGTCTGCCAGTTTGCGTACTCTCGTCACGTAAATACAAGTAAATGAGAAAAGATAGGGCCTTCACTGATTACACCTCGGAGCCTAAGAAAGTAGAATATGACCTAAACTTTCGTATTAACCTTTTATATAACAACCATTAGATAAAATAGAAATAAGAGTTGACATTACATAACTCTTCATATAAATGGATATAAGTTTAAGTGTAATAATGGTAGAATTTAACTGTAAAGCATGATAAATTAAATCGTTACTTATTTTTAACTTAAATTATCATTAAGTCAAAATGCTTAATCCGTAGACCATCAGCGACACAGCGCCCCATTTATTCGCAATCGGGTTACGAACGAAACGATTCATTTACTGCAGTTTCGGCAAATAAAACTAACGATTCTGGAGCGTCTGAGCTCGTTAAAAGCGTAAGAGTATTGATGAAGCGTCCGCCGGCGTAACGACCACGGCGCGGTCGCATCCGTCAATGACAGTCAGCTCACGAGCACGTCGCGATGCAAGCTACAAGCTACATATGCAAGCTAATGCTGAAACGTAAACCCGTCATTAATCTCGGCCGCATGTACACATAGTGACACTGTGTCAGAGCAAGTAGCTCTTGACGCGACAGGTGACGACAAATTGATATAGACTGGAATGATGTAATAGGTTAAATGGAAAAAAACATTTATCATTGTAAAATTCGCTGAATGAATAACATTTTCAGAGGACCTTCAGTGTTGTATAGCTTTGCTTAAGCATTTGTATGTAGCAAGGAACGTTTATTATATTAAGGATTGCTTGATAAGAATGTGTTAGAAGATTTTACCCTCTGTATTAGTTTTTGTTATTGTAGTCCTCAAATGTTAATGTATAGATATCGTGATTTTACATGTCTTGTTTTCTTCCTCTCATTCCTTCAATTCAACATATGTTCCGGTTTTAAAATGTGTATTGGGATTTTGTAATATATTTGTTCCTCAACATTGAACAGCATTCAGCGTCGATTATTCAGTGATCGATTGCACTTCAAAGGCCGCACTCATTGCAACCGATGTACGGAAAATAACTGGTGGAACGATGGAACTGTTTTTAAATGAACCGTTTATTGATTTGATACCGACACGTAACGAAGTGTCATCATTAATTTTAAACTTTTACAAACATTGGATAGTGGTTTTCTCTTAATCGAATGTCTCGATTACTTTTTGATATTTTATTAATAGTTATATTGTACGATTGCTGATTTTTTTACATTATACGTACGTAATTTATGGGCATTAAATATGAATGTAGGCAAACCTTTATGTGAGCGAAAATGTCTGTAATTTAGAGACGCTTACATGTTCTAAGAAAAGCCACATTAAACAGCCTTACCTTTTCGAAAAATGCCCATAAATATATTTTACACTTTGGATACAAGGAATTCGAACCTTAATTTTTGTTGAAAAGCCTTCAAAGGGCCTAATACATATTTGAGGCTTACCCTGTCCGGTGTTATAAAGGAATACAGGAATATGGTTTTGCAATAACATCTTTTGTGTTGTATTAGTTAACATCTAGGTTTTATCGTAATATTGGCTATAATAGAAAATGCCCAGGTACTTTTTTATTTTGGTATCTTAACGGCATTAAAAAACCTAGGCATAAACAACCGTCGTCCCGTAATTTTAAATGTTTTTATAATACTAAAATCTAAAACTAAAACGTACATGTTTTACCAAAAGGTAATTTATTAAGTTGTAACTAGTTAATATAAATGAAAGTTATTTTATTAGGTTTGGCATATATTTGCCCATATGAGATTGCTTACAGAAGATTAGTCGACATAATATTTACGAATTTAGTCACATTACAAATATGTACAGTACGTGATTGCCAGTTAATCTTGATAGTTAGTATGTTTTTGAAATAATTTTCATTTACAATTGTGATTTTTTTAAACCCAATATAGCATTAAATCTAAAAGTTCTTCAAAATTTGATGTAACGTACAATGAGTAAATACCCTAAAATTGGAGTTCAGAAATCATTGTACTTTATAAAAACAAAAACAACATTTACATTATAATAAAGTTACTCAGCAACTGAAACGTTTGTTTTTGAAACGAAACGATCTCTAAACGATAATCACGTTGATAATTACTCTCTTTGTTTTTATCCAAGTCAATATTTCATTTGTAAATGAAAAGCTGTCAGAAAATTCTTGTTAAAAGGGCTATTACACAAATAGCGTTTCAATATTTAAAAAGATCGCTGAAAGAACAGAGAATGAAAGCCGTAGTGAAAAGAAGCGAAATTTTCGCTAACGTTCCAATGGAGTTCGTCACAATAAAGAAATGCTCGCTAATTAATTAGGGACCGTCGTGTTTCTCTCGTGTGGGTGTGGCCTTTCTTTCTGTTTGCAGAAGGAAAGAAAGTTAGATTAAATGCGGCTCATTGTCCCGCCGTTGTAATACAGTCAGCAATGATAGCGTGAGCAAGCGACCGGGAACAATTGCTTTCATGCTCAGGTAGAAATATCCAACTCTAAAAGATTTTCTGGCACGTACAGTTACATTTATTTTAGTTATTAATTAATGGAAATGATTACAAAACTCGATGGAATATCAGTGAATAGCAGAAATTAGTCTAAAATTTTTCATGTAAATATTCTCTGTTCAAAGTATATCTGTAAGTCATTTTGGTTATGTGAATAAATACAACCGTCTTTAATAATGCGTGTCTCAAAAACAATCAATAGCAAAATTCATTGAACTTTTCTTGATATTGACTGAGAGTAGGTAAAATGAAAATAAAACATGAATCAATAATGTGGCCAACCATGCTTAATATTGTATATTGTTCATAAATCAATCGGGACCTGAATTCGAGTGAATTGATAGAAAAATAATTCATTGTGTTTCGGAATGAAAAATAAAGCTACAAATAGGAGCTCAAATGGAATTTTATGGAAATTTTAATTGACTTTTCGGAATAAACAGTGAAACAAAATTTCGTTTGCTGACCGGGATGGAACGGAGTTCGCATCGTTGGACAAATTTTCCCATCCTTGCATCATTTGATGGAGGTGAAGTAAAATTCTTGAAAAGCAATTTATAATCGGCCATTGCCTCAAAGGGCAGGATCGCGAGAACTGCTTGGGTGGACGATTAAAATTTGAAACTTCATTTTGTTGGATAAATTGCTTCTTGACTTTTGCTATCTACAAAATAAATAAGTAACGGGTCCTTAATCTGCGACCGCAAATACACTTCAAGAAGAGGGAACTTATTTAGATTTGCTTGCATATTCAGCTGTAATTTACTCTTTTAAAGTATTTTATATTAAGTATTGCAAATAAAGTAAATCAAATAAATTAATATGAAAACACATGCTTGTTACGATATTGAGTATAGTAGAGGAATAAATATCAGTTTCTGTTTTTATAGAGAAGTATCTGCAGACTGGGACTGTCGTTAAGGGCCCTTATTGCATCTCAATACGATTGGCCCACATACGTAAGTATGAGCGGGTCAGATAGCAAAGGACAGTCAATTAACCCGTACCCTTTCATATTGCCTCATATGCCACTGACTACCTTCTCTGATATTACACATTTGCGACACTCTCGTAAATTAAGCTAGAGTAAGATTTTGGCTGAAATATTGGAGTAAAAGATGTTTCAACTTTCAAGTTTAAGTTATAAATATTACATTTAACTCTACGGGGTGTCATTTACGTGTTATGTTTATTATAAATATTTTTGTTTTAACATTAAGTAATATATATTGTGTTTAAAGTAGATATTGTGTGCTTAACAACGAGCCCCCGAGATACCGCCGCTGATTTACTCCGTGCATAAAGCATAGAATCGTCTCACGTGCGTGAATGAAATGATATATTTTCAAGGTAAATATCAAAAGGATCTTAAGTTGGAAAATGTTTTCCATAATTTCAACGGCCAGTACGTGCTTAGGAAATTGGAAACAATATCTCCGATGAAAATTCGGATTTGTATCGCTCGATAGATAACTTATAAATACATTTAGCAGCCGCGGGCTTGGAACCATTTCTCTTGTTACTCGGCTAGCCCATTCGCAGATCTCCGAACATTACTCAGCAATAAATTGGCATTTGCGCTGTCATACATAAATTACACGGGGCGCGCCGAAAACCAAGTTCGTAAGTAGTCACTTTTTGTGTTACTTGTTAAGATATATGCGTTCTTTCTGCCAAGTAGACATTTCTAATGTTATGCAATGCGTATATATTCTTATCACTTTTTGCGTTTATTTTAAGAATAAATAGATAGGCTAAGGATCATTTCACATTGTCTTGACGTAAAGAGCGCGCGCACACCTTTGACTAAATTATCGCGCAACTGTTTAGTCTCGCTTTGATTCCTATGACCTTATATGGAGGTGCGATACGATACACACTACTCGATTTTTAGTTGTGCAATTAAATTAAATGTTTTTCTGCGAAACAATCGACAATCGCTTAACAGTTGTGCGATAGATTAGTCAAAGGTTTGTGCCTGCTCTGAGGAAGCTTCTCTAAGGTTATTAATGTAACTATACTGTTTTAAATATGTTTACGTTGATAACGTTTGCCGGTTAAGAATTCTAGCACAGGAGTTCAAATCCAATTTTTTTTTTAAACTTAAGGAACCTGAGAGTAAAGATACAAGTAAAAGTACGTTACTAAAGGGGCCAATCGATATCAGTTATTCCTTACTTAGTAGGACTCTGTATAACGTCAAAAATATAAAAGAAAACAGAACACACCACGATTGTTTTTTTACACGGAGAAAAATATAAGGAAAAGATATTACTTTGCAAATTGCAACGTCGAAAGAAAAGGCTTTGGGTATTTTTTCATCTTTTTTTGTTTTATGTTTTCGCGTTGTAATAATGTTAAAACATGTTGCACTAAACAGTTACATAAATATTACAAGTATTAAAAAAAATACAATTTCACCTAAGGAACCGGCTCTACTAAGTGTTACGTATGAATACAAATGCTTAAATGTGATTGCACCTTACAGTATTGTCACATTCGTAGCACCAAATCCTTTTAAAGCTAAATAAAACTAGCCTTTGCTCGCGACTTCGTCCAGGTGAAATAAAAAGTAGTTAAAAAACCCTATTGTATTCAGCAATGACATTTTTAACGATGAAAGAATTTTTGAAATCGGACTAGTAGTTTTTGAGTTATTTCAATTCTTTCCTCTTTATGATATTAGTATAGATTTACATATACAAAAACACAATCTCATACTAATCGGTTTAAGTACCTCTGTCACATATACGTGAATTACGTAAGAAAAGGAAGTTTCAGATCGATTGATTACATAAAGCTACGTGCTCGTTTGCAGCAGAAACATTGACTAATTGTTAACGGTATCATCCCGGTATGGTCAAAATCCCAATATACCGTCGTCGCAAATCCGGCTAAATCTATTATAAAGCGGCTTTGCTCAATTTATCCGAATTAAATTCGAGTGTGGACCCGATTGTATCACTGAAGTCTAGTTACGAGTTTTAAAGGATTCATTTTTATGTTTTTGAATATGGAATTCATAACCTTCTTTTTTTTTCACTGTCGAAACACTTGCATAATAACATCCATTCTTGTTTTCCTGTGATTGAATCAAAGTGAACACTCAGAGGATCTTGATATCATTTAGTTAACTATAAAGAGGACGAAAAGAAAAAAAAAACTATGTACAAATAGGTAAATTTAAATTATTCTTACCTTCAAAACATCCTTATTTTCACTCTCGTTAATGCCTTTTCTTGGGAACTACTGTTACTTCCCTTGCCTACCGTCTGGGGAGTTTTTTTTTCATGTTTGAGATCGTTTCTGCTCTAAAGTACAAATGTCTTACTTTATTTTGTTTAGAAATTTGTAACCGATCTGAGCTAATTACATGTCTGCCTCAAATAAAAAATGAGTATTCATATCTTGTCAGGAGCATTAATTAGCTCATTTACAAAACACCCTCGTCGTTTATTACGGCCACGTTCTTGTATGAATCTCTCGATATTCTTTTAATGAAGGTCATAATCAGGGCTCTAATACAAAGCCATTACGTCTGTCAAATTGCACAGGGGAGCGGGAAAAACTCTCGCCTTTTGTAAAATTCTTTACGTACATTAAGGGGTCATTAAAGTTAACACACCAATTAACTGAATCGTTACCGAGGCCGCTGATAAATATGTATTGAGATCGTTGTACCTCATTATTGTAATTTAAGAGTGCGGGGAACACGGCGAATGGTGCTCATTTAAAATAAATATCGCATTACAATTTGTCATGTTATTTTCACACTAGGGCAACACTGACAGTGCAGTACTGCTATGATACATTTTGTATCTGCTAATAGTAGTGCTGTTATGTCTTATTGTTCTAGTTTTGCCCTCGTGTTAAAGTATTATCGCGCGTCGCATTAATCTGCAGGTACATGCGAAGCTCGATGTTCAATTAGCCTTACCGATTTTGGTATTGTTCGCTATCAAATTAAAATTGTTTTACTGTAATTGAATAAACAGTAATTTAATTGAAATTGAAATATGCTACTTTTATCTCTTCATAGGTTATTGTGTCCTCTACATTATACGATCAAAGATAACAATTATCTTTACAGCAAGACAATCCAACCTTTAAAGTTTAAATTTAAAGTAGTTTTAGTTGTAAAGATCCCTTTTTTCAATTGAAAGCGATAACACATTACATTCAGATGATTTAGCTAGTTATAATTATGCTATAAATATTAAGTAATATACTAAAGTTACTATCAATTTAAACAATGTTGGAGAACAAATCGTTATTCAATAAACGTACGACTTGTACAGTCTGTGTCTGATAAAATGTCCATCTCAATTACTCAATTCCCTCAACGGGATAAGGCGTTCTTTGTTCTGATTTTTACTGTACAATTGTCTGGATATTTAGTACGATTGTAATACAGAAGTACATGTCTTGGATATAAATAAAACATTGTATTTTATAAAAGTAATGTCTACAGAGTATTTTTAAACGAAATCGAAATAGACAACGGTGTAAAAAGAAGTATAATGAAAGCTTCACTTTTTTAAACAATGTTTGTCGATAAGTATAGGAAATAATGTATTGTTTTAAGGTTAAGAATAAGCATTCTTCATTCATTCAATTGAGCAATTAATCTTAGGATTCAGGATTGGGCTAGGATATGGTTTATGACAAATTTTGATTTGAAAGACTGATTCAGTCTTAGGTTTTGGCGTCCGCTTCTTTGATCTTTTGTCGTTATTGGCTCTTTGAATAATTTTTTTAATACAAAAATATTCATCATCATCATCTCCACTGTCTTATCCAAAGCACTCTATCATCCGTCATCTCAGTCATCACTCCCTTCTCGACAAAAATATTGTACAATACAATACGAGTATTAGTTACTACATCTAAAAGACGATGTTGTTTTATTTTAATTAGTACAAATAAAAAGTAACATTAAAATCAAAAGATTTATTAACTTATAAGACCTAGTAGGACTTCGCGGAAATTGTTTTGCGTAAAGATTTCCGGCACACAGTTTCGAGAATACGCCAACCACTTAAACAAATCTCTGAGACGCCTCACCGCTTCAAAGTTTGCTTAATACTTTAAACTGGTAATGAAGGCATTAAGGCGCGCTGAATGCATAAGGAATGAGCTGCCACCACAGACTCGTATATAATTAGCTTCTTTAATAGACATTTCGAACTAATATAAGGGTCTCTGAATTTGTTAAAGATTTTCTTTTTCATTTATCACATGTTAGCCGACAATGAATTAAATTTTCATGAAAAACTTACTAAAATGTTCTTTCAGTATTGAAATCACAGACCATTTTTAATGTTAGGATGTTTCAAGATAAACTATAGCACAACTGTTTAGTCTCGCTTTGATTCCTATGAACTTATATGGAAGTTCGCAAACTCCTCGATTTTTAGTTGCAACTAAACAATTAAATTTGCTGCGAAACAATCGACAGTCGCACAACAGTTGTGCGTTAGTTTAGGCAAAAATGTGCGCTCGCACTTACCATTTTCTATGCACATTAAAAGGCAGTTGTCCTGCGGGTCAAGGAGTGAAGTAGTGAACCCTGGGTAACTTCTTATTGTAAGTTCTCCTTGTTTACTGTATGCTGAAAACATTGTTAGTAAGAGTGGACCATTGTTTCTTTCTATTATTACTATGGACAACAAAATATGTAATGTATTGAAAAACTTTTTACTTACATGCACCTATTAGTTCTAGAATAGACATTGCTTTGTCATAAAATTATAATCGGAATTATGTACTAACTACTCTCCCGTGAGTTTCCAAGAACTAATCCCATAAAATCGCCGACGAGGGCGTCTGATTTTCGTATCGGGTAGTTTAATCTCAATTCAATGGTTACTGCTCTTGTAAAATTACAATAGTTGTGATGTGTTAAAAGCACGGGCTTTCTAAAGGCGTGTAAAGTGCCCATTAACAAATTGTTTACAATATAGTTCATTTTACAAAAACTTTTAAATGATCCTGTACCATTTTCTTTCGTTGTCATTTATTTTCTTCTCCTCTGGTGATTGAAGTTAGGGAACGTAAAAAATATCCAAAGAAAAGTAAACAATGGAACAAGTTGCCTGCCTCAGTGTTCCCGTCCAGTTATAAGGCACCCAGCCTTCAAGAGCAGGGTGAATCGGCAATTATTGAGATGGCATGCTCTATCCTTCGGCCGCGTCTTCACTTAGGTTAGGTGGAGTCGTGGTCAAGCGCTGATTTATTTATGTTAAAAAAAACGTATCTGTAAATGCGGATGTCTGGACATCAGTCGCTTTTTTCGAATCCTGGTAGACGCTTGCTCCATTGTCACCTCAGGAAATAATTATATTGACCATCCATAAGTTCATAACTATCTATGTTATATTTCCATTATTGAAAATTCCTCATTTACTGTTGATACCGAGTGGGCGAAAACATTCATGGAATACTACTAAATTAATTCGTTTAAACATTTTCTAAAGTGTTAATTGTAAAACAACATTAATTGTCTGTACTGTCAATAAACCATTAATTAATTTTCGCGTACATTTTAAAGAAATGAGTAATTTTTGATACAATTTTAAGTTTACTCAGTACACATTGATTAAAATTGTTTCATTTAAAATGTATTTAACTCTTCAGTTCCATACCATGACGGCCGAATCATTATTTTGTTGAATTACGTTGATTTATTTAAATTTGATTAATGTTCGCTTTTAATTGTATGGTCTACTACACCATATATTGCGTATTAAGTTGCTTAACTTCATGCTAAAAAATCACCATATCTACAGTAATCTTATTAAGGATATACTCTTTCAGACCACTTTAATCTTATGGTCACGATTCATATGCTGTATAAATAAAATTTAATGTTGTTTTAGAAGCTTTTTTTTTGAAAACTGAAGGTGCTATCACTATAATGTAAGTTTATAGTAAAAAACGTTTTCATTTTTCTTTCAGTTTAACATATGTCGTAGATATCGTAGAGAACGTCGAAATGAACAGCTTTTTGGATAGATCCTTACTGTGTCAAAAACCTGACTCCATATGCAAGACGCGTGATTTTTAGGTTGATTGACAATTATTTATTATTCAATTTTGTGTCACTAATTTTTTTTCAAACATTATACATTTTTAATAGACCGTGTGTTTGACATAGCTCTATGATATTCTCTATGATTACCTTATTCTATTGTGATTTGAGATTACATTCATACATCGTTCAAACGTCAACCTATATGAGGAAAAAAATCGTTCAAATACCATAAAAACGCAATGGAAGAAGGACAATCCCTCGGTCGGTTCATACAAGGATCAGAAAGTGGCACTGTCACAAGATCCCAACCGTTATCCAAGCGTTAATAGGATCAAAGCGGGCTTTATGTGGGACGTGTCCGCGCGATTTCGCCTAACTTATCGAATTTGCAAATCGGCTTACGCTTCGTTAACCATATTGTGTGGGACTCGGATCATTTAGAAAAAATAATGCTAACGAATTTAATACCCCTTTAAAAAAAGCTTAAACTCAGTAATTGGTGATTTCCAGTTTCATAACCTTCAATTATATAAAACTTCATTATGTTTTAACAATC